>PVIJ01017867.1:0-28080 GCA_004024925.1 Scalopus aquaticus | reverse complement strand
ACTGAGTATGATCCCCTCTAATTCCATCCATGTCGCTGCAAATTGCATGTGTTTATCTTCTTTCCATGCTGAATAGTATTCCATTGTGTATATGTACCACATCTTCTTGATCCAATCATCTGTTTTTGGACATCTGGGTTGCTTCCATACCTTTGCTATTGTGAACAGTGCCACAATGAACATACGGGTGCATGTATCCCTTGTATTAGTGTTTTTGTGTCCTTTGGGTAGATTCCCAAAAGAGGAATTGCTGGGTTGTATGGAAGCTCCATGTTTAGCAGTTTGAGGAATCGCCATACAACTTTCCATAATGCTTGGACCAGTTCACATTCCCACCAGCAGTGTAGAAGAGTTCCTTTTTCTCCATATCTTTTCCAGCATTTGTTGTTGCCTATATTTTTAATGTGTGCCATCCTCACAGGTGTGAGGTGGTATATCATAGTGGTTTTGATTTGCATTTACTTGATTATAAGTGATGTTGAGCATTTTTTCATGTATCTGTTGGCCATTTACTTTTCTTCTTTGGAGAAGTGCCTTTTGAGCTCTTCTCCCCATTTTTTGATTGGGTTATTGGCTTTGTTTTTGTTGAGTTGTGTGAGTTCCATGTAAATTTTTGTTATCAGTCCTTTATCGGATGTATTGCGTGCAAAGATCTTTTCCCAGTTGGTAGGGTGTCTGTTAGTTTTGGTTAATGTCTCTTTTGCTGTACAGAAGCTTTTTATTTTGATGTAATCCCATCTGTTATTCTTGTCCTTCACTTCCTTTGCTTTGAGGGATGTGTCTTTCAAGATTTTGCTGAGATGTATGTCGTGTAGAGTTTTGCCTATATTTTCTTCTATAAATTTTATGGTTTCAGGTCTTACGTCCAGGTCTTTTATCCATTCTGAGTTGACTTGTGCAGGGTGTGAGGTAGTAGTCTAGCTTCATTTTTTTGCATGTGGCTGTCCAGTTTTCCCAGCACCATTTATTGAATAGACTGTCCGTGTTCCACTGCATTTTCTTTGCTCCTTTGTCAATAATTAGTTGTTCATAGATGTGTGGCTTTAATTCTGGGTATTCTATTCGGTTCCATTGGTCTTTGTGTGTGTGTTTGTTCCAGTACCATGCTGTTTTAATTATTATGGCTTTGTAGTATAGTTTGAAATCTGGGAGTGAAATTCCTCTGTTTTCTTTCTTTTTAGTTAGTAGGGCTTTAGCTATGCGAGGTTTTTTGTGGTTCCATATGAATTTCATCAGTATTCGATCTATTTCTTTGAAGAATGTCATTGAGATTTTTATTGGAATAGCATTGAATCTGTAAGTTGCTTTTGGTAGGATTGCCATTTTGATAATGTTAATCCTTCCAATCCATGACTAAAGGATGCCTTTCTATCTTCTTGTGTCTTCTATTTCTTTCAACAGTGTTTTATAGTTTTCTTTGTATAAGTCCTTTATGTCTTTTGTTAGATTTATTCCCAGATATTTGATTTTTTGGTTTTGATTTTGAAGGGGATGGATCTCTTAATTTCTTCTTCTTCAGATTGGGTGTTTACATAGAGGAATGTTACTGACTTTTGTGCGTTGATATTGTATCCTGCTACTTTACTAAACAGGTCTATAATTTTGAGTAGTTTTTCTGTGGAGTTTTTAGGGTTTTGTATATATATATTATCATATCGTCTGCAAATAGAGACAGTTTAATTTCTTCTTTTCCCATTTGGATCCCTTGAATGTCTTTCTCTTGTCTAATTGCTTTTGCTAGGACTTCCAGTATTATATTGAAAAGTAATGGTGAGAGTGGACATCCTTGCCTTGTGCCTGATCTTAGGGGAAAGGACTTCAGCTTCTCACCATTGAGTATAATATTGGCTGTGGGTTTGTCGTATATGGCTTTTATTATGTTGAGGTATGTTCCTTCTATCCCAAGGATTTCAAGGGCTTTTATCATAAATGGGTGTTGTACTTTGTCAAATGCTTTCTCAGTGTCTATTGGTATGATTATATGGTCTTTATTTTTCTTTTTGTTGATGTGTTGGATTACATTGATTGATTTTCGGATGTTTAACCATCCTTGTGTCCCTGGAATAAATCTCACTTGGTCATGGTGTATTATCCTTTGGATGCATTGTTGGATCCTATTGGCCAAGATTTTATTAAATATTTTTGCGTCAGTATTCATTAGGGAGATTGGTCTGTAGTTTTCTTTTTTTTTGTATTGTCTTTGTTTGGTTTTGGTATTAGAGTAATATTTGCTTCATAGAATGTGTTTGGTAGTACTCCTTCCTTGATTTTTTGAAAGGGTTTGTGTAATATAGGGACTATTTGATTTCTGAATGTTTGGTAGAATTCATTTGTGAAACCATCTGGTCCTGGGCTTTTGTTTTTAGGGAGGTTTTTAATTACTGTTTCAATTTCACTACTTGTGATTGGTCTGTTTAGGTGTTCTTTATCTTCTTTGTCTAATTTTGGGTGATTGTATAGTTTTAAGAATTTGTCCATATACTCTAGGTTGTTGTACTTGTTTCCATATAGCTGTTTATAGTAATCTCTGATTATTTTTTTTATTTTTGCTGTGTCCGTTGTGTAAATCACTGACTAAATGTATTACCTTGACCAAGTACTCAACTTTTTCTGTGCCTCAGTTTCCTCATCTATCAAAGGAGGAGAAAAAGATTCCCTACGTCATCAGCTTGTAAGATATTCTAAACAATGTCTACTATGTATTTATTAAATACAGGTACTCCCTATTCTCTGAGAGTTCAAGTTAGACTACTTTTCTCTTATGAAAGTACCTGTCTTAGCTAATGGAAAGAAATCTGAAGAGGCTATTTTCACTTTTAAGACAAATTGAAAAGCAAAACTAATACTCACTTTTGGGGTGTTGACAGCTGTTGGGGAGGCTGGGGCACCAGAAAACAGCTCCCCTGGAACTACTTTCTACAAGCTGTGTGTCCTAGAATTCCTGCTATTACTCTGTGTTAATTTAGGTTGTGTGTGTTACTTGGTATGAGTTGGTAGTTGTTTTGGGGGTCTGGAAATGCAAAAATATTTTCATATAAATGAATGATAATTGCTTGCTTGCTTTAGGTCACTACATTTGCAAAAGGTTTTATAGGAACATTCTAATTTTGGAAGCCAGGGAAAATCGATAGTTTATAATATTTATATAAGATAAATATTAGCTATTGTTATCTGTACCTTGTGGACACTAGGAGAAAATGTTAGCTGTATTCTTAGCTGCATTATTTATTGAACACTTACTGTGCCAGATTTTAATCTAAGTATTTTCATTTATTATTTTCATTTTCTATAAATCTGGCGATATGGGTGTTATGTCCATTTATTGTTTTTATTTTCCCATTTTACAAAGGAGGAAAACTGAGACTTCATGAAATTAACAAGAAATTGAGCCTTAATTTCAACCCCAAGTCTTTCTGATACTGGAGCTTCTGCTGTCATTTATTATGCCATCTTGTTTGACTTGAGATCAGCTGACTAATAAAAATGAGCCCCACAGAGGTGATGAGACTTGGCAGATTATGAAAATCTGACACAGGACCAGAACCCGGATTTTCCACCTCCTGCTGCCTCTCACGCCTTCTATGTTGGAGGACAAATGCATCTGCCCCACAGAACAAATGGGAGTGGGCACAGAACAGGACCTGCATCAGGAGTTGGGAGCTGTCATCACTGTTAATTTTTGTTTTTTGGACATTATTTGATTTGGGGGGGACGATGTCTTCTAATCCAGTTATAAAAAGTCTGGAACTGTGTTTACTAAAGTAGGGAGGTAAACCTTGGTAGTCCATGAGTTGATAGATGGAAAATCATTTTACTCTAGTGTTTGTTTTAATGTACCAGAAAAAAAAATCCTTCATTTAGACCTTCAAATCTTATTGAAGAATATAATCTTTTCTGCCATATTCACTAGACTATTCAAGACTGGATTTTAAGCAAGACATAGGGTCACCATAAAGTCATTACCAAGTGCTTTCCATACAGTATTTCATTTCAGCTCCACAATGACCTGCAATGACCTATACTCTACAGAGGTGGAAACTGAGGCTTGGAAATGCTGCCTGTTCAAAAATCACATAGCTAGTAAGTACAGACCTGAGATTCCAACTTGGAACTGAACCTGAGTACTCTTCAACAATACTCGGCAAAGAGACTCTGCTCTTTTTGTCACTGGCAGGCACAGACTGGGAGGGCTAGTTTCTCTCCAGAAAGTACCCCTCATTGGGATTCTAGTGTCCCATCTTGTTTGAGATGAGGCGATTGCCCCCTAGAAAGGGTCCTTATCAGATATCTAGAGCTGTCAAGTGGTTTGTCCCTCATCATTATTTCTAAAAAAATTATAGTCCTTTCTGCCTTGCTGAATAAACTTTTAACAAACTAGAGATTGGGGATATTGTGGTTTTCTATAAGAAATAAGTTCAAAACTGACATCACCACCACCACCACCTCACCAACAAACATTAGCTCTGACCATTTTCCTGCAATGAAGAGGCTCTTTCCTTTGGAAGCCACCAAATAGCCTGGACAGACAGTTATTGGAATTAATTATGCCACTGTCATGGCAGGGGGTCTGTCACAGCCCCTCCTGATACAATAGATCTTTCTGGAATGCCAGCATCCATCTTCCAGCTGGTGCTTTTCACAGACGACAGCATTGGTCAGACGACAACGATGTGGCCGAGAATTGTTTTCAGGCTCACTTTGTCACACCTGACTGAGCCCATCCCATCAATTCAGTCATTGTATGAGAGCAGAGGGACCGTATGTGACTGGAATGGGGGGCACACACAGGCACAAGGCTCACACCTCCTTCTCTCCCCTGGTTCATCCAAGTTTAATGTCAGCCAGGATTCCGCCAGCTAAAGAAGGAGTGGGAGAGAAAAGAGGGAGAATGGGGCATGCTTCAGTTTCCCTCCTATCTCAGTAACAGACTGGCTGAGTCCCGTTGAGAAATTCTGTGGATTTATCAAGTGGGTGGTGATGTGAACTTTGGGGCTCCTTCCACCTCTGCATCTTAACAACCAGAGGTGCACACCCAACACTTTATCCATACTCGTTGCACTATTCTTGTTTACTTAAAATGTTCTCAGATAAATGCATTTTAAAAGGGCTTCCTTGTCAGTAGTGTCAGTGGAATGTGTCCAGTTATTTGCTGTGCAATAAAAAATGATATTTGGTGTAACTTGTCGTATCAAGCAGGCTTGCAGTATTTAGACAAATCTTAAAACATTAGGAGAGGGTAACTTCTTTTATGAACCAGCAATGATAAGGATATTTGAGGCCATCACACATGAACAAATTGCATCCATTTAAATGTGCAAGCTGAAACGCAAGACTCTGATTAAGTAATGAAAACCACGTGTCCCTACACTGGGGCCGTAGAGCCCTCTCCCAGTGGAGCTGTAAGACTTAAATCAAGGACATATCATGGTAATTTGCTCCAACTGTGTTGAATTAATTCAGTTTGTATTTTGAAGCCAAAAAAAGAAGTGTGCTGTTTGATATACCTCCATGTTCCTGATCTGGCTGCCCTTTCACTGCTTAAAAGAATGGGGTGTCCAGTTTACTAGAGGTCAAAAGTTTGATTCAGACAAATGAAGAGTAAGAAATCATCTTTGCAGTGATTCAGTTACTTTAAACAATCCATGAGTGGTTCTCACTGTACTTTCTAGCACCGAGCTTAATGATACTTGGAAAAGCATACTGGAAAACTCAGAGAAAAGCTGCTCAGTGATAAAGATAAAGGGTATTTAAAAACTGACAGATTGTCAGCAAGTGTTCATGCTATTTCATAGATATGTTTGCTCTAAAATAAGGGGTGTGTGTGTAACTTTGTCTTCTTTCAGGGTATACAATGCAAATATTTTTTCCATTCCTTATACAGTTCCATTTGTATAGCATTGTCGAGAAATACGTAACTTGTTTCACTTAAGAGATTTTTCCAGGTGATTAAAGATTAAATCTTACGTCAGCCCACCCACGTTATCTTTCTCTTGAACCATCTTTGATGGAAACATGGCATATGAGTCTTTACTTTTTTACATGGAATATATACATGTGATTAGATCTTTCCTTGACTTGGACTGGTGATGATAAACATCACTTTCAGTTTCTTGCCATTATCCATTTACTCTTCGACAGCATGAATTGCATGCCTCTGTATAAATAATCACAGATTTTTATTCTTTTGTGGTTACCATTATTCCTCATAATAGGGCTTCTCTGAGTAGTTGGCAAATTCTAAACAGGTGCTGAGAACTTCACGTACATTCTAATCTCAGCTGACTGCCCAATCTTCAACCCCCAAAAATGAGCATTATTTTTCCTCCTATTTTACAGGTGAGAAAATTGAGGTTTTAGAAATTAGAAGTGGTAATATTGGAAGTTAAACCCAAAATGCTATCTATTACAAGAATTGCTGCTCCTTGTTCTGTTTTTCCTCTCTGTGTATTTCTCTTTATCCCCTTGCTTTAAGGAGAGGACCCTAGATTAGGTCTACGGCTCTTTTATGGAATGTTTTTGGTGTCTTTTTCCTTAAGTGGGGCTCTGAAGGTACTTTGCTGATTCCTAGGTTCCCAAGCATCTTCTGCATACTTACACTTTCTGTAAATCTAACCTGTGAATTTATCACTGTGTGTGCTAAGTCTTTGGGGGATTATAGGATTTTCTGCATTATGATTTTCAACATAATCAAGAAACCTACAATCAGAGGAATGCTTGGTGAGTCTGTAATGCATGGGTGGGCAAAGGTTTTCTGTGAAGGACCAGATATTAAGTGTATTAAGCTTTGTGGGCCATATGGCATGGGTTGCAAGCACCCAACTCTGCCTCTGTGGTGCAAAAGCAACCACAGACAATACATAAATAGGTAAGCCTGTATTCCAGTAAAACTTTATTTACAAAAATAGACAGTTGACAGGAATTGCCCATTGGCAATAGTTTGCCATCTCCTGTTATTATGGAAAAAAGGACCAATAAGTGCTTTAAAAAAACCTAACTAAATAATTAGTTCAGAGATAAGAGAGAGTGGTGGTTAGGTTACCACTTCTGAAACAATTGCCTGGATTGTCTCTTAGCTCTGCCACTAATTATTCTAACTTAGGTAAGTAACTTTAATTTCTCTGTGCCTCAATATTCCATCTTTAAGATGGAGGTGCACTTATTTTAAATGCATTTTTAAAATCCCTTCATTTATCTGAGAACTTTCTTTTTTTTAATTAAAGTAGCAATGGTGCAACTTCATAAGGTTGCTTTGAGAATTAAAAAAAAATTGCTCATTAAGTACTTTGAAGGTTGTCCAGGGCAAAATATTTTTTATGTAACCTTTTATGAAAGTAAGAATTATAACAAAGCCATTTCCTAGTGAGGCAAAGTCCAGCAGGCTCTCTGATAATGTTATATTTGTTGAGGAAAAAAACTGCATGGATTCCAGCCTGGTCCATTTTCTATGTGGGGTTTGCATGTTGTCATATTCTGCCATTTCTGTAATTTACTTTCTCTAGGTACTGTTTCCTCCAATGTCCCAAAGATATGTACTTGAGGTGTGTTGGTGTGTCTCAGTTGTCACTGTCAGAGTGAGCGTGTGTGCATGTGAGAAGGGCGTCCTGCCCAGGCTTGGGTTCCACTGTTAAACTGAGCTGTTGGGATAGGTTCCAGTAACCCTTGACCCTGAATTGGAATAAGTGGGTTGGAAAAATTGATGAATGAATGCATGACTACAAATGGTTATTTACTATTAGAAGTGTGTTGGGTCTTTAAGTTTGGTGGTATTTTCATGACTAGAAATATGTTGTAAGAACTTAATTCTTGTTTATGCCAATTAATATATGATTAAATTGATTTGGGTACAGGTCATTTTGTTTACAGTCAGTTTTCAAGAATCTGTTGATGACAGTAAGTGAGGATTTACTGTATTGTAATGTGTTGATGAAAATAATTGAAGTCTCCTTTGCTGAGAGAAGGGCAGTGATAAGCCTCTGCCTGCCATGCAGAGGTATGTGGTGGAGGGGAGAGAGGTTTGTTAGTGAAGGCAGCACAGTGGGCTAGGAAAGGCCCTGGCTTGGAAGGTAATGGGGGACTAAGTTCTAGATCTAGGATAGTCTACTCGCACTGTGCCTTTAGCAAGCTACTTCCCTTTCAAGCCTTGGTTCCTCATTTGTAAGATAATTGTAGGTTTACTTAGGTTAGTGGTGACTCACAGGCTGAATTCTGCCTACTGAAAGCTTTATTAGCAACTAAAGTGTTTTAAAAATATTTGAATTAATCAGCAGCAGCTATAGATCAGATTACACAAACATTCTGGATTCCCGATTTCTTTGAAAAATTCAGAAGCCCTAGCAACATTGGCTACATTCCCACATGGCAACAGGTGACTAGCACTGAATTATAGTGGCCCATGGGTTCTGTCACTGATCACTGCAGTATATCCTGCCTTTGCCACTTCATTGCCAGCCAGCATGACTTCCCTCTGCTGGCACCTGAATTTGCTTGTCTAAACACTTTTTCTGACTATGGAAGTGGTGGGCTGGAAGTGCTGATGAATAAATAGCCCCCCCCAACTTCAGTGATGAATGGTTTACCATATGGGTACCTCAGCTCCCTTGACCATCTGGTGGGATAAATAAGGTTTGTTTTCTATGCCATTTATAGGAGTTTCCCCATGGGGTTAACTCTTATCACCCACAATGATGGTTGACTTAATATGAATTCTGTCATGGGTGGCCTTCCTTCCTTGTCTCATCTCCCAACTCTTCTACTGGTGTTCCCTGGATGACCTCTCAGATACATGCTTTATACTTGTCCAGGATTGGTTCTGGGAGGAAACCAGACTAAGAAAACTGTAATTCCTCCTGCTGAGACCAAATGAGTATTACCATTGTTTTTCCTCATAGTTGGGCAGTTTTTCTTGGGTAGAGAAATAGTTGTCCAGCCCATATCTATTACAAGAGAGAAGATAAAATACTGAATGGGCTGTGGGTTTGTAGAAAGGGAATGTATTTCTTTGTTTAAGTAAAACATAGATGGAAAGCTTTCATGCAAATAATCTTCACTTATTGAAGACTTGCCCCAATAAGTAACTGAAACTGTAATTTCTTCTGTAGAAGATCCTTTTGGATCCTTAAGGTGTACTATTTTAGTATGGTATTTTGTTAGGAGCAATCAAAATCCCTAGATTGTGATTGGTGAATTGTTTTAACCTGCCTGAGGAGAATTGTATATTAAAGGAGGAAGTCTGAGATTTTTTTTTCATCATTGTCCAGTGATAGGTAAAGAAGATGTGATACATGTATACACACACACACACACACACACACACACACACACACACACACACACACCCCAGTCATAAAAACATGAAATATTGTTATTGACAACAAATTTGTTTTCTAATAGAGTGATCAACCATCGTGGATTACCCAGGACTGAAAAATTTTCTGGGACAAGGGACAGTTAGCACTAAAACCTGGAAAGTCCTGGGCTGGGATGAGCTGGTTACCCTGCTCAACATGGAGGTCACACATAGGACATTTCAAAGTCTAACCTTGGAAAGATTATATCCTCCCAATATTTATACATTTCAAAATACAATATTTTTTAAATGACCACAAATTTAAATGCACCCCAACATAAACAATTTCTTGGTGGATTGCTAATTGCAAAAATCAGAGTACGTGCAACTGTAGCTTTGTTTTTCCTTTTGGTCTGTGCCTCTGCTTTGCCCTCTTTGGACTTGGTTTGGTAGTTGGGGAACACAGCACAGATGGCTAAGCGAGTGGATTTGGAAACATTCAGTACCTCTTCCCTTCCTTGTCCTCTACCAGTCAATCAAATGGGACTGGGTAGTTTTGCATCCCACATTTGAAGCTCTGAGTGATCCCTTCAAAGGGGACCAGGAAAATTGGAAGATATCACCCCTGTGTTTAAGGGTAAAACACTTAAATTAGATTTGCTCTGCCCCAGGTTATCTGTCATCTTTCTTCTGGGTGTCTGTCACCTATTTTTAGTAACATTTTATTTTAATCAGAGATGAACTTGTGAAAATTTTTGCACCCAAATTAAAAGAGTTTCACAGCTGGAGGAGGAGAGCAAGAGCCCTGCCCAGGGATGAGGGACATAAATAGCAAAGCATGTGAATGGCACTACAATGTGGGCATCTCTGAGAATCGGAAGCTAGATGTGTTGTCTGCACAGTACAATGTGAAAGGAAGACCTAAGAATTTGAGATTTAAAATGAGTGTGCCTATTGAACCAGCCGATAAAATCCCTGAATAGATGTGTGAGGTAGATGTAGGTAGATTTGAAACCAAGAGGATATTTGTGTTTGAATCCAAGTCTGTCATTTTCCTACATTTAAAACCTTGTGCAGATCGGGAAACCTTCCTGAACCTCAGTTTCCTCTATAAAACAGATGAAGAGAGGAAACTGCTATACATGAGGGTCAGTGCTAGGAGATTAGAGAAATTGTTTCAGGTGGGTATAATTGGCTCCTTTTTACATATGAGGAGATTTAAGCACCAAAGGTCAAATAATTTTCCCATCTGGCAAGTGAAGAATTCAACTCTGCGTCATACTGACTCCAGAGTCTGTGCCAGCCTGATGGGGATCATCACTTCTCACAGTAGTATCTTTTTTGGATTCATCCACAGGCATATCCTGAGATAGAAGGCAAATAACTTATTTGGGAAATGCAGGAAACATCAGTGAGGAAGTCATCAGGTGAGGTAAGGAATGGAAGGCAGCACCCCACAAGCCCCCAAATGTGTTAGCAATCCATCTACCTCAGTGGGCTATTAGACCTCAATTGCACCGGAGAAACTCTGGGAACCAACACAGTGCGTGTGCCCCAGAGTAAGCCCATTTGTGTGGTGGGGAGAAGGGGAGAGAAGGGCTGGGGAAGGAGTGCTGAGCTGTTTATACACCAGCTCCTGAGAGTACTGAATTAGGACTACTTCTGGGAGGTGAAATGGTAAATACTAGGTGCTCCCCCTGTATCCTGTGCCTGGCAAAGGAGGACTATCAGTCTGAGAAATCCTTAGCAGAGAAAAAAGGTAGTGGGAAGCAGGCTAGTGTGTCCTGAAGCAAGAAGGTGCAGGGAGTCTTAAGAGAGCACCAACAACACCTACTACAGTGGCTCTTAAAGCCTGAGGTAATATATATAGTGGCAAGTTTAGGGCTACAATTTAGGGTTACATAATATGACTATGGAAATAATTAACAATGATGAGAGAGCTTTTGAGGGTTTAGTCTAGGTCTTATGAGTCCTTGCTTGACCTAGAATTGTTACCAAGAACCCATATAAAGGCCTTAGTAAGGTCAGCTGCCTGAGTTGATCATGAATGCCAGGTCTTCCCAGCCCTCCACTTGGGGCTTTTTGAGTAGTGGCTTCATTCATCTGAGGTTCATCAAGATTACTATCATCTAGGGATGTGGGTCTCCAGGGAGAAGACAGAGTGGGTGCTTCAACACAAAGACCTGTTACTTCCTCCCACTGTCCAGAAATCTAAAGTTTACCCACTCCATGTGGTTTGAGGAGGGAGAGATTGAAAAGGGTTTATCAACTAAGGGCAGGGAAGGATAAATTTGCTTGGGTGGCATGATTAGCATATACTTTTATTTTGTTTTTTAAAAGAAGATAACTTGTTTTCCTGCTACCTCTTATGGTTCTTTTTCCCTCCAGTGTATAATTACTGAGCGATATAGCAGTTTTAGTTTTTCGCTGTATCACTTCCATCCTTTCCTGTCTCCACTAGGGGAGTTCCCCAATTTTTATGGTCTTGTTGCGGCTGTCCCCATCTCTCCCTCTGAATGAAAGAGACCAGATCTTCTCTTCATGTGACACACTCCAGAGACAGCTTTATATCCTCCAGTATCCATTTCCTGTCCTCTTTTTGATAATAACCCTTCACCCTTTGGGTTTCTTCTGAGGTAGGGACCATATTTCTCAGGCTTCTTTGAATATGATGTGACCATGTGACCAAGCTCTGCCTAAAGTATGTGTGCAGCTTGAGTTGTTCCCATTGAAAGCAAACAGTGTCTACTTGTTCTTCCTTCTTTCCTTTGATCTAAAACAAGAAAGTGGTGGTGAGCCATCTTCAGCCATGGGTTGGCAGTAACCCATGGGAATGCAGAGCATCACGGTGGGAGGGGCCTGGGTCCCCCTAGCTCTGTCTAGGGCAGAACTGTATTTCCAGCCTCCAGCTTCTGCCAGACCACCCTCTACTTGGACTTGGACTTGAAACAGAACTATTTTAAACTACTCTCATTTGGTCTCAACAAGCTAGATTCTAACTGATATAAAGACTTGGACTTGACACATGATTTAGCCTCAACCAGTTGGAAAGATCATAGAAAGTGGAGCCAGGAAGACCCAACTTTAATTCTATCTCTGCCATTTACTGAATGATGTTGACAAAACACTAGTCCAAACTTTTTCTGAGACTGTAGTGTACATTACTATATTTAATCCTATGAAGCAGGCCTCTGGGGGTAAAATACCAGCACAATGATTGGTACATATTCAACAACACTGGTCAACAGTGAGATCATTACTGACTTAAAAAGGCCCTAATCTTTAGTATCTTGATGTGCTGAATATGAATATAACCCTGAAAATTTTTTATTAGCTCTCGTTTTGAAGATATTTAATATAATTCATTTTATATGTTTCACTGTGTGAATTTATCCAGTAGGACTGCAACAACATCCTAAATCAGCCTAGAATGATGTAATATTGCATCACATTGCATAATACCATCATGCACACATCATCCAGAGTTGATTGCATCATTTTTCTGATGCAATGCAATACTACTGCCAGGCGGTTGCTAAAGTATGCTGATGTCAGCAGTGCACTCTATAAAGCCCTGTCGGAAGGGTTGACCATTGAAAATATGTCAGACTTTGTGCGAGACAGTTTAAGCTACTGTTCCATAGAACTGTTATTATTTTATCCATTTAGGCACAATACAGAACAGGAATGCCTCGAAAGTGTGTTAATAGTGCGGACAATTTCTGCTCTATTTGTGGGGAAGTGACATTTGCCAACCAGAAGAAAAGTATCACTTCTCAAGTGAAGAAGGCTTATTCATCTTTACTTCGGATGCAAGGTTGACCTAGACAAGCCTTGGGCCCACATATATGTTGTGCTACATGGACAACACAGCTTTCACAGCGGTTAAATGGCAAAAGACCCTCAGTGCCGTTTGCATTGCATGGTGTGGAGAGAGCCAAGCAACCACATCAAAGACTGTTACTTCTTTTTTTTTATTTTTTTATTTTTTTTTTACACATACAAGCTGGGGTACAGGACAGAGGCGTGGGGCGGCCAGAGGGTTCACCAGAGACAGAGCGGGGAGCAGAACAGGCAGATCAGAAGTACACTGCTGAGGGGAGCAGCGGGTGAGGCAGGAGAGGTCTGCCCCACCATGTGGGATTCTTCCCGGCCGGGCATCGAACTCGCGTCGCCGCTGCCGACAGCTCCACAGCACAGCGCTCAACCGCTGCGCCACCAGGGAGGCCCAAGACTGTTACTTCTGCTTGGTTCCTCCTCTTTCTGGTGGAATAACAAAGCAAAAGAAGTCGAGAATAGTCTACCCAAACATTCCGTCTGCATTGAGATGACCAGTTCAACAATTTGCTGCAGGGTGATGAGAAAGTAGCATGGAATGCTTTATGCCTAGTGTTTACAAACTTTCTTGAGAATGTTAGGGCAGAAAACTACAAGGAATTAGTAGAAGACATGCTGGTGCAGTATCAGAAACTTGGCTGCAATATGTCTCTGAAGATCTACTTCCTTCATTCCCATCTGGATTTCTTCCCTGAAAACTGTGGTATGGTTAGTGATGAACATACCGAACATTTTCATCAAGATATTGCATCAATGGAACAAAGATACCAGGGAAAATGGTCCCCCACAATGCTGGCTGACTACTGCTGGACACTCCCCAGAGATGCTCCTGAACAGCTGTACAAGAGACAAGTGAAGAAATCTAAGAAGAAGTCTATGACTTGATATTTTACAGGTATTAACCATAGGCCTATTACTATTGGCATGCATTTTGTGATGTAAACATCCATTTATTGAAGATTACAAAAAAAATCTAGAGCCAAAATTAGAATTTGACTATCATATTCATGTTGAGCACATACAAATTGATAGGAAATGACTAATTTTATTTCAGTAATATGACTTTTGTAAAAATTTGTTGACCCGTGCAATCAGTGAATGATGTCTATTGAGGTTATTCCTGTCACTGTTAATAACTCACAATGTTGACTTGTGCTGACTGAGTCAGGCAGTATTAGCAAACTTACACCGTCTAGTTCTGAAGTCTGGAATTAGTTTTGCTAATTTTTAGAGGGGTTTGACTGATCCATGGTAAATTCACAGGTCAGCATAAACCATCTGTTCCCTTAAGCCTCTGTGGATACAAGCATTTACTTACTGCAGGTAAAGAATTAGTCCTATTAGGGGGCAAAGGATATGTCTGATGATAAAGTAGATGGCTCCCTGCGGTGGTTATTTCTGACTCCTCATGAAGGGGCACCCTGGATAGGAGTGTGAGAATGGAACTGAATGTGAAGAACCTTCTGGTTAGGAGTGGACAGAATATCTTCATTGTCAGCATGATTTCCTGAATGGCTTGGGATGTCACATCCTTAGCATTTGTGCCAACAGCTAGTGGCCTACTTGATTAGTAACAGAGCCCAAGGTTAGGGAGTTTATGTTTGTTTTTTGAGGTGGTAATGTGCTTTGCTAATAGATGACAGTTCTCTTCCTCCCACTGTTACATATGACTTTGTGACCAAGTACAAGCTGAAGTGTTTTGTAGGACATCCGGGAAGGGTACCAGGCTGGAGCTGACAGGTGGGAGGCATGAGCTTCTGCCTTTTCAGTCTTCTATTGTGGTCTGCAAAGAACACAGGTATGATGGCTGGAGCTTCAACCACTACTTTGTAACCTTGAAGATAGAAGCCCTTGATTCAGGATAGCAGAGTAGAAGGTAGAGGAAACCTGCTTTCTGCTGAAAATAGCTGCTTTGCATGAGTACCCAAATGCTACCCAAAGTTTCTCCACACTAATACCCTTCCCCACCATTTTGACTTTATTTGTGTGAATGGGAATTGGCCTCAGTTTATATTGGGCTTTACAATAGCCTTCAAGGCTCCAAGTCCTGTGCTAATGGATTATGTAGTTACTTCTCTCGCCCTTTTAAAGGACTGGAATAATTTCCTCATCTTTCTTGCAAATGCCTAGAGTCTAGCTTTCCAGCTAAATAATCATATGATACCACCATCCTGTCCATTGTACATGGTGAGAACTGAACATTTGGGTGCTTAACTGTTCTAATGTTTTCACTTGTTATTTTTGGCCTTTCCAGGTGGTCAGAAATTTTGCCCACATACAATAGCACTTCTTGTATTTTGCTTTTCTGAATATGTAGGTGGATTCCTGATGGTTGTTTTCTCAGAGGAGGAATCCTTGGAAAGGACCTTAGAAAAATAACGTAGGAGGTAACCTGAGGTTTGCATTCTATTGGTCCTCTCTGTTGAATGAATAAGCCAACACCCTGCTGGATGTTCATCTACCGATTCTCATCTCCAGTCCCTACTGTGCTCCCCATGTCCTGTTCTCCTCTCGGTTGTGATCCAGAGTGGACTGCATTTTTCCTACTCCCTATGACCTGGCTTCTGGTCAAGCTCAGTCCATGGGAGATTGTGATTAGGGTTGCAAGAGGACTGGAGAAGTGATTTATTAAATTCCCACCTCAACTTTGCATCTTTCCAACAGCAGCAAACTTCAGTGGTGCTTTGGCCTGGAAATATGAATTTGAATGGAAAGCCAAACTCCAGGCCCACATTTATATCATTGTCATCTCAAGGTTGATGGGAAGGGTGGCTATCACGTGGACCATTGTCCAAGCCCTGCTACATTTACCTCCTAGGTGTCCTTTATCCCAAGGCAGGGCTCTTGCTCTCCTTCCTCCAGCTGTGAGATCTCCATGAGATCTCATTGTTCAACCTCTCCTGTTGAAGTACTGGGGTGAGGTTGTGGTGGGGGATGTAGCGGGGCGGGGGTGGGGGGAAGAGGGGAGGCAGGAAGGAAGCTGAGTTCCCGCCAATGGAATGTGGGTATAGTGTTAGTTGCTGTTTCCAGAAAAACTGCCTCTACTTTCCTGGCTTTCACTATCCTCTTCTGCCTCTGTATGCAGAAGACATCAAGCCCCACACCAACATACTCAGGGATTCCAGATTCAATAGAAAGAAGAAGTCTAGGACTCCCAAACAACTTCATGAAACAGAATTCTCTCCTCCCCACAGCTAATCTGCATTGGATCATGACATGATGAGGAAGCAACCTCTAATGTCCTAACCAACTAAGCTGGTTTCTTACAGATGTTAGTGTACTTAACCTAACTAGTAGATGGAAAGACTTCTAAAAAGACAGGCTTTAACCCTGAGATCTTTTGCAAACAAAGAACCCAAGTCAGAAAATGGTTTAGAATAATAAGTGAAGTCACAAACCTGTACGACATTTACAACTTGCTCAAGTGTTCATTAATTTATTCATTTAAGACGTATTTATACAGTACCTACTACTAAACTGGAATTATGTGAGGGATCATGAGTACCATAAAATAGGTGATTGAGAGAATATAATGTGAGGAGTGTTGCTTTGGATGAACTATTGAGGAAAGTCTGTCATTGAAGTCTGCTTTCAGGTGAGTCAGAAGGTGAGAAGGAACTGGTCTCAGATATTTGGTGGTGGGGGTGAGGTTAGCATTCTCAGACAGAGACCATGGTTAGTGCAAAGGTATGGAAGTAGCAACATGCTTGGTACAATTTAAAAATGAGAATGGGCCATTATGGCTGGAGCAGTGAGCAGGGCAGAAGGTGCAGAGTAAACCATAGAGGGCCTTGTAAACCATGGTTGAGGGTTTGTATTTATTCTAATTACAGTGGGAAGGAAGTGGAGTCTCTGAGGCAGAGAAGTGATATGATCCAATTCACATAAAAAAACAACTCCTCTGGGGTATTTACTAGGCGGGAAGGTGGAATAAAAGCACCAGTTTAACCTCAATTAAAAAAAAAGGTTGGGGGGAGTTTAACCAGGAAGCTGTAGCCATGCTTCCGGCAAGTGATGATAGTGGCTTGAAGTAGGAAAAAACTTGCTTCAGGTAAACCAATTATGAGAATATAGATGAGGGGAGAAAACAGAATTTCCAGTCAACACAGACTGACAGAGGAGACTTCCGGGAAGTTCATTGTGTTCAGAGCCCACTCAGTGTTTTACTTCCTCAGGGGTAGAAATCTGAGTGCCTTCCTCAGCTGCCTAGCCTGACCTCCAGAGTGGGTGAGCATCCATTGTAAGTGTAGGGAGATGAGCCCTCACTGAGTCCCACTACTGCCTCTGAGGGGATTAGGTAAGAGATGTAGAAAGGAATTGGCCTTCCCCCAGAACCATCAGCAATTCCAAGTCATCCTTATCAAACCACACTCGGAAAAACTTTATCTGACCTTGAATCCAAACAGGACTGAAGTGCTTATCCCCAGGATAAAACATGAGCTCACTCTCTAGGGAATGAGGGTGTTCTCAGGGAAATTTCTAGAACAGAGTGGAAAAAGATAGAGTACTAGAGATGTGAACAAACCTCATTTATACTCCACGTAAGACCAGGAGGGATAACCAAGTTTTTCTAACACTTTTCTCATTTTAATTCTTCATTACCTCTTTTTGTCTCTCTTAGCTTGAGCTTCCTCCTGCAGCAGAGCCAGAGAAAAGGGTTGGGTGCTCATGGTTTATTTTGGAAAGACACAATCTTAGAAGTGGGAGTGGGGACTGTGTAAACAGGAAAGAGGAATAGGTCAACGCTAGTGGGCAACCGGACCTCAATCCCACTCATCTTTTAAATGTTCAGTGCCATATATTTTTAGCATGTTCATGAAGTTGTGCAACCATCACACCTAATTCCAGAACATTTTCATCACCCCATTAAGAAACCTTGTACCCACAGCAAACCCCCCTTCTCCCAGCAACTGGCAACTACTAATCTATTTTCTATCTACATATATTTGCTTAATTCTGAATGTTTTAATAAATCGAATTATAAAATGTGTGGTCCTTTGTGTCTGACTTCTTTCACTTAGCTTAATATTTTCTAGGTTCATCCATGTTGTAACATGGATCACTTGTTTTTATTTTATGGTTGAAAATATTCTATTAGATGGCTAAAAAAAAAAAAAGATGGCTATATTGCATTTTGTTTATCCATTCTTCCATTGACAGATTCTTTGGTGTTTCCATGTTGTGGCTATTATGAGTAACACTGCTCTGAACATCCATGTACAAACCTTTCAGTAAACATGTGTTTTTAGTTCCCTGGAGTATATATCACTGGGTCTCTTGTTAACTCTACGTTTAATCCTTTCAGGAATTAGCAGACTTTTTTCCAAAGTGACAGAATCATTTAACAGTCTTGCTTGCAATATGTGAGGATTGCAATTTCTCCACATTTTCACCAACACTTGTTATTTTCTGTCTGTCTTCTTATAACCACCTAGCAGTTTTGAGGTAGTATCTCAGTGTGGCTTTGATTTACATTTCCCTAGTGAGTACCAATAGTGAGCATCTTTTCATATGATGATGGCTATTTGTATATCTTCTTTAGAGAATTATCTATTCAAATTCTTTGCCCATTTTTTGGGTCATTTGTCTTTTTATTACTAAGTTGTTCTTTATATATATTCTTTATATATTCCAGGTACTACACCCTTATTAGGAATATGGTTTGCAAATATTTCTCTCAGTCAGTGGTTGTCTTTTCATTTTCTTGATAATGTTCTTTGAAGAACAAATTTTCTTAATTTTGATGATGTTCATGTCATACCTTTTTTCTTTGATTGCTTGTGCTTTAGATGTCATATCTAAGAAATCATGCCTCAATCTAAGATTACAAGATACACAGCTATGTTTTCTTTTAAGTTTCCTAGTTTTACTCTTATATTTAGATCTCTGATTCATATTGAGTTAATTTTTGTATATGACATGTGATAATGACACAAATTCATTCTTTGTCATAAGGATATCTACTTTTCCTGGAGCCATTTGTTGAAAAGACTACCCTTTGTTGAATTGTCTTAACACCCTTGTCAAAGATCAACTAACTGTAAGATAATAGAAACTTATTTCCTGTGATCTTTATGTTTATTCTTATGTCAATACCACATAGTCTTGATTATTGCAGTCTTGTAATAAATTTTGAATTTGGGACATGTGAGTCTTCCATATTTGTTCTTTTTCAAAATTATTTTGCCTATTTTGGCTCTCTTGCATTTATATATCAAAATTAAGATTAACTTGTCAAATTCCATAAAAAGTGAAGCTGGGATTTTGATAGGGATCATATGAATCTGTAAATCAATTTGTAGAGTATTGTCATCTTAGCAATATTAAGCCTCCCAATCTGTGAGCATGAGATGTTATCTCATTTATATAGATCTTCTTTAATTGTTGTCAACAGCGTTTTGTAGTTTTCAGGACATTAATATTGTACTTCTTTTTAAAATTTCTTAAATATCTTATTCTTTTTGATACTAATGTGAAGGGAATTGTTTTCTTAATTTCATTTTTGGATTATTTATTGGTAACATAGAAATATGACTGATTTTTACATATTCATCTTATCTTTTTGTTTCCTGAAACTTGATGAATTTATAAGCTCTAATAGTTCCCTCCACCCCCTTAAAATTTTTCTGTATGTAAGACAGTGTCATCTACTCTTTTCCAATATGGATGCCTTTCTTGTCTTGCTTGGTTGCTCTGATTAGAACCACCAACACAATGTTGAATAGAAGGAGTGAGAATGGACATCCTTGTCATGTTCCTTATCTTAGGGAAGATTGCTTGCTTTTTTTTTAATCTCTTGTATCTGGCAGACTGCTTCTTAATCTTTTTTGGATCAAGCCTGCTGTGGAGGAGCTGATAGAAGTTCTGGTATCAGTTCCAAGAAAACTGTAATCATAAATAAGTATGTAATATTTTAGCTACAGTTTAAGAGCCTTCATAGCCTTAGCACAGTGCCAAGAGTATAGTATACATTTCTTTAAAATATGTCAGGTGACTGAATCCATGTGATGTTTTAATAACTATATGAAGCATAAGTATAATATTTTATACTTTTACAGTACTTATTCATTGTCGTTCCTCATCTTCATTGTAATCTGTGGTTGTGACTGTTCATATACTGGTCACCCCATTTAGGAGAAATTAAATCTAGACCTCAAGTGATTGGTCAACAAGTTAGTGGTGAAACCAAGACCACCAATGCTCTCTCAGAGCACTGTTTCTATACTGTTTATACAACTTTTGCCTTTCTCTTTCTTTCTAACAGCTTCTCTGTAAGATAATATTTTAATTGGAGAGAAATATAAAATTATAATATTTAATAATTTTATAATGCATATTATATGTTAGCTGTTATTAGTATCATTCCCAGTTTCCCAAATTCATTTTGAAAAACTGTTATCGCACAGCCTCTGTGTTTTCCTGACTCAAACTCACCATATTGAAAAAACTAGAAACTCAAAGAATAACTTGTTCAAGGTCACACAGCTAATAAATAATACCTGGAGTCAGGACTCAAACTGTAGCTGCCTCACTCTAAGCCACTAAGCCTTAGGCTGCTCCTGCTGTTGCTGTTGTGAGTGGTTAATACAGTAGACTTTGGATTCAGGAAAATTGGGTTCACACCCTGGCTCTCTTACTAGCTCCAATGTGACCTTGGACAGGTTACCTGTCCATTATGCTTGCTTTCAGTAAAACAAAGAAGATAGCAGTGACCTCCCTGATTTGTAGTGAGAAGGATAAAATATGATGATAAATGTCAAGTTTATCACATGCTGCTTGACATATTATGGTTAATATACCTAGCATATTCCTAGGCAGACACATCCGCTACTCCAACACGTTGGTACAAACTCGTTGGCATAGTGAAAGTCCTTTTATGATCAGACCTCTTTCAATTGCTATTTCTCAATGTGTCCCTCCTCTCACTCTCAACTTTAGCTATGCTGAACTATTCCCAGCCCTGCAAAAGACATGCAGTTTCTTGCTTCCAGACATTTACATAGAATGCCTTTGCCTGCCCTCACCTGACAAATTCCTACTTCTCTCTCATGTCTTGACTTAGACAACACTTCCTCCAGGAAGCATTTCCTGACCAACCCTTTCTCCCACACCCAGTTTGGTAATACTTTCATTTGATTCCACAGCCCTTGCACTTCACTAAATTTCACATACCACCCTGATTTGGCATTGTCTCTCACTCAATAAAGTGTATGCTCACAGTACAGGTCTACAGTGTGTTCCCTGTTATATCCCCAGTGCCTGGCACCATGTTAAACTTGGAATGGGCACACAATAACTAAGATATGAGTGAGGTGTTATGATGCCTCACTAACTATCCCCTTGTGTCCATTTTCCCTTTCTAAAAATTTTGAGTGAAACGGTTAAAACACATAGCCACATACCATGACTGTGAGTAAAACTGGGGGAGGGGATATTTTCAAAAGATTGGTCAGGAAATAATTAAGATTATATTGAAGTGCTGGTTGTGATCATATACTATGATTCCACCCTTTTGTAACTTTTAGAAAATTTTGAAAACTGCATGACATGAAATATGTCATCTTAAATACTTTTGTGTATTCAATTCAGTAGTATTAAGTGCACATTTTTTGGTGCAATCAATTTCCAGCATTTTTTGATTTTGCAAAACTGAAATTCTATACTCATTAAAGAACAGTTGATTCTCCTTTCCCCCAGCCCCATTCTACTTTCTGTCTCTATGAATTTGACCTCTCTAGGTACTTCATGTAAGTGGAATCCTATTAGTCTCTTTTGTGAGAGACTTCTTTTAAATATCATAATGTGCTCAAGGTTCATCTGAATATGACAGAATACTGTTTCTTTTAAATACTGGATAATATTCTATTATAAGTAGATACCATGTTTTGTTTATCCATCTATCTGTTTATGGACATTAGGGATGCTTCTACCTTTTGGATATTGTGAGATGGGTGTGACAATATCTCCACGAGACCTTCCCAACAATTTGCTTGAATATATACTCAAGGGGAGATTGCTGGATCATGTAGTTTTATTTTTAATATTTTGAGGCACTATCATACTGTTATTCGTAGCAATTGCAACATTTTAACAATCCCACCAACAGTTCACAAGTGTTCCAGTTTCTCCACATCTTGGCCAACATTTTTTTTTCTTTTTTTTATTTGAATGCATTTACTTTTTCAGTTTTATGGTTTTATTAACACAATACATGCACACACAAGCTAAGCTGGCTATTTGCTCTCTTCAGTGGCAGCCTGGTATTGGGATTGGTGAGTGGAACAGCCCGCTCGGCTGCTCTTTCCACAATGGCTTTGAGGTTCTTGGAGGAGACTTCGTGAGCCATCTCAGCACAGTACTGTTTGTACATCAGCAGCACTTCCAGCTCCTTGACTTTGGGCACCAGGAACTTGCAGAAGCCCCTGGGCAGCATGTGCTTTTTTTTTCTTCTTGTTCCCATCACCAAGGGGGGGGCATCAAGATCTGGACCTTGAGCCTTCTGCGTACTCTATTAATGATGCCTCTGGGTTTCTGCCAGTTACTCCTAGTTTTGTTTTGTTTTTTTTTTTTAAAGATTTATTTATGGATACAAGAGCTGGGGGTGCAGGCCAGAGGTGCAGGGGTGAGAGGATTCACCAAATACAGACTGGGGGGCAGAACAGGCAGATCTACTGAAATACACTGCTGAGCGAAGCAGCAGGCTAGACAGGAGAGGTCTGCTGCGCCATGTGGGTCAGCTCCCTGGCCAGGGATCAAACTAGTGCTGCAGTGGCTGGTGATAGCTTGATAGCTGAGACTTTAACCCCCGTGCCACCAGGGAGGCCCAAGTTACACCTAGTTTTGGCATATCCATCTATCTTACTGGTTTTGTATTAACTTTTCGGTCCTCTTTTTGACAATCTTGGGCATCTCGAGTGGTCTGGGGGTAGCCATGACACCAGATGGGAGACCTGCCATTGCTGTAGGCAGCACAGAGGAAGAGGCTATTTTCTGTTTCTTTAATTTTTGTTTGTGTTGTTTTAAATAACCACTGTCCTAAAGGGTTTGAAGTGATACCTCATTATAGTTTTGATTTGGATTTCTCTGTTTATTGGTGATATAAAGTATCTTTTCATAAGTTTATTAGTCAATTGGAAGTACTTATTTTCCAATTTTGATAGATTTTGTTTCTTTCTCTTGCTTAATCTCTCTGGATAGGACTTCTTCTACTAACTAGAAATGGCTTGAGTAGACATCCTTGTTTTATTTCTAATTGTAGAGGAAATACTTTGTCTTTCCATATTGATGCTAGTGATGGCTTTTCATATAAGACTTTATTACATTGAGGTTGTTTCCTTCTATATCTAGTTTGTTTTTATTATGAATGTGTGTTGAATCTTGTCAAGTGCTTCTTCATTGATTGAAGTGATCATGTGGTCTTCTCCTATATCCTGTTAATGTGATGTATTATATTAACTGATTTTCATACGTTGTTGAATCAGCTTTGCTTTCCAGGAATAAGTTCCACTTGTTCATTGTGAAATAATTCTTTTAATAAACTGTTAAATTTGGTTTTCTAATATTTTGTTGAAGTGTTTACATGATACTCACCAGTGATATTGGTCCATAGTTTTCTTGTCAGGTCTTTATCTAACTTTGAGATCAAGTAAGAGTGGTCTCATAGAATGAGCTTGGAAGTGTTTCTCCTTCTTTCATTTTTTGGAAGAGTTTGGGGGAGAATTAGAATTAATTATTCTTTAAATGTTTGGCAGAATTATCTCCAGTGAAGCCATCTGTTCCTGGGCTTTTCTTTGTGGGAGGTTTTTGATTACTGACTATCTCCTAACTCATTATTGGTCTGCCCAGATTTTCAATTTCTTCATGATTCCGTCTTGGCGGGTTATACATTTATAGTAATACTCATTTATTCTAGATTATCTGATTTGTAGGCACACAAGTGTTCATAGACTCTTAGAAGATTTTTAGTTTTATGGCATTGTTTCATTTCAGATTTTAATTATGTGAGTCTCATCTTTTTTCAGATTGGATGCTTTCTAACCTCATTCCCCTATTCTCACTTGCTAAGAATGGGGAAATGGCAATATGAATCCTTGTGTGAATGACAGAGGCAAACAAGCATCATAAACCCTTATCTGACTCTACAGAGAAATACTTCTTTCTTGATTAAACCATTGTATTTTGTATTCTCTTTGTGATGGTAACTTAGCCTGTATCATATTTCTACCTTACGAAAATGCTGCCTTGACTGAAGTAATTACATACTGTTGGATTCCTCTTTTGTTGGCATCCCTGATTAAAATATTGATACTAAATGAGTAAATAATTTTTTATGAAAAATAAGAAGGGCTCCAGGTCCCTATAGAAAATTTTCTTTTAATTCTAGAACCATGTAGTGCCTCACTACGGTGAGCAGCAGTGGATATTTTAATTTTAAGTTTTATCTTTTTATTATCTACTTTAGCAGCAGCAGCAGCAGCAGCTTCTTCTTTCTCCTCCTCCTCTTCCTCCTCTTTCCTTCATTCCTTCCTCCCTTCCTTCCTTCTTCTTCCTTTTCTCTCCCTCCCTCCCTCCCTCTGTCCTACTCCCTCCCTCTCCCTCTTCCTTTCCCTCTCTCTCTCTCTCTTTCTGTTCTAGGCAAAATATATGAAGTTCTCTTTTTCCCTCTTCTTTTCTCTCCAACTAGATATTCTCTCTCCTGTGACTAAAAAACCTTTGCAAATGTTAATTTATGTATCTGGAAGAAATTTCTCTTACATGTACTCAGATATCAGTTCAGTTATCACTTCCCGTAAGAACTCTTCCTCAACCCTCAAACATAGTTTTGTTCCTCTCATATATTGTATTAGTTCACACTCTCTTAGAAGCAGATACCAGAGAGATTAGGTATTCAAGGAATTTATGGAGGAAAATGTTTGTGCAGGTGAAAGGATAGTGGTGAAAATGAATAGAAGTTGACAGAGATCGCCTTCAGACTATGATGCTGTCTACTACCTGTGAAAGATGAAGGGGAAGGCCGGAGGAGTGGGTAGGAAGAATCTCAAACTCTGTGCAGCTCTGAGAACATTTCAGTGAGGCAGATGAAGTAACCTCAAGCCTAAATTACCCACTGCAGGAGTCCTGCCTCACAGCAGAATGTCCTGCAGTTGTTGACTGGGAGGGGCCCAAAGGATCAAGAGGAACAATGGTTGGGGCTGTCAGTCAGCTATGCTCCCACAATTGGAGATGCATGGCCAGTCTTATCTCTAGGCCCTCTGTCCTTGATTATACAGGCTCGTATGCTTATTATACAGGCATTGTTTTCTCCTTGTTCTTCTCTGTGCTTCATGATTGAAGACATTGTGTGTTTTCTGTAGTATCCCAGGACCTGTCTAACACATTTAAAACAAAGGTAACCGGAACAATTTTAAAATTTTATTTTATTTTTTTAAAAGATTTATTTATTTATGCATACAAGCTGGGATGTAGGCCAGAGGTGCGGGAGAGGTGAGAGGATTCACCAAAAACAGAATGGGGCGCAGAACAGGCAGATCTACGGACACACTGCTGAGGGGAGCAGCAGGTGATGCAAAAGAGGTCTGCTTTGCCATGTGGGAAGCTCCCTGGCCGGGTTTCAAACTCGAGCTACAGTGGCTCTGGGTAGCTTCATAGTGCTGCGACTTAACCCATTGTGCCACCAGGAGGCCCTTAAAATTTAATTTTAGATTAAAAATTTGTGAGTTAAATTTATTTTCTTCCACCTGGTTTTAAAATAAGTGTGACCCAGAAGAAAGTATAAAGTTTAAAATAAATATAATCTGCCAGGATAGTTGTAGAATAACTGAGTGCCTTAACCTCAGATCTCTTCAGGTTCAGGTGAAGTATCATGAAATAAATGCCCTTGTAGCAGTTGATCAGGCCAAGTGCTAGAAACATTTAATCCCAAGCAAATCTCAAACCTAAGAATTAATTAATTAATTAATTGCGCTTGGAAAAACGGTGTTTGTTCTTAGATATCTTTATGAGTTTAAAAATATTGCTTTATTTATACATTACCCTACATGCAAATAAAATGCTTTCTTGCTCTGCAAGGGCAAGCAACTGATCAGATTCATTGGGCAACTGTAAAATTGTAGATCATTCTCCCACGTTCACTGCTTTGAAGTTAGGCAAAGAGGAAGGGTTGGAAAAGCGCAGGCATGAGATCTGGATACTGCAACAGGACTGCATGAGAATTCTTGTCCTGTGTGTTGACCTGTTAGTGTAAATGTGGGTGATCTCAAAAGTTCTTTGTTTACAGTGTTGTATGTAAGAGATGAGGGCCCCAAGTGGCATTGCTAAGTATGAACTTTTGCTTTCCTGTTGTGTATGAGCTCAGTAATCCTAAACATTTAGATCTGTAATTGACAAGCGTATTGCCTTGTTTCATGTATGTCTGAGTGTGTTTGAAATCAAAGGTTTGAAAGTAGAATCCAGTTTTATCCTCGATTTGTAACTTTAACTATGCCCGAACTTCATTTAAAATTTCTTCACTCCAAATGGAAACTGCTTTACTCTTTTATCTGATAATAAAAGTATTACTAAGGCAATTTAGAAGGAAAATAAAATGAAACATAAGTAACACCATGAGAGAAATTGCTTATCATTTTGTATAGAGACTTCTAGAATGATTTCATTTGGCCACGGTTTCTGACACTATTGTTTTATGTTATGATATTATCATCTGTCTAATTTTTAAGAATTCTAATCTAATAACTTAAATGGCCATTATTAAAATCAATTTGATATGTATTAAGTGTTTTATGAAGACTGTATAATTTAATCCCAGAATCATCCACTGATGTAGGTAAAATTATACAGCTCTTTTTATGTAAAAGGACACAGACCTTAAGAGGTATAAATATTAAGTGAAGCTTCTCTCTGATTTGAGAGGAAAGAGTTGCTTAATTTTACATCTTCTGTCTGTTTTTTATGGATCATTACAGGGTATTGGTAAATCCTTCTGGAATAAGACATGAGATAATCCCATACAAACATATGTATTTGAAGGAATCCAGGGAACTTGCTCTGGAGATAAATACAGACTACTGTGCTTTTCTGTGACCTGGAAAAAACCACATTGTCAAGGAACCACTCTCTTATTTGTAATTTCAGTATCTCATAAAGTGAAGACTCAACTGTAATTACTCTGAGTGCTCCATTTAGGGAGCCATGGTTTTTGATGAATTCTGATGCTTTTCGCAACCTAATTTTCTAATAGTCCTGGAATGTTGTGTGTCTCCTTAAAAACTTACAAGCTTTTAAGTAGACCTTCTTACTTCATGACTGTTAAATATTCCCAGATACATTTTACCACTCTTGGTCTTCTAAATGTGACATGAATTTGATATTTTATGTATGAGTGTTTAAAGGATGAGGGATTTTTCTGAGTAACCACCTCTGTATCATCAGTCTCAGAAGAGATGGCAAAGTTAAATTCTTCTTTCTTGCAGGCAGCCAATAATGTGGTTTCTTTTATATGCACTCAACAACACAAACACATTCACACACATGATTTTTAGTTTAATTTCTATTTTAACACTGAGAAGAGGGCATTAACCAAATAAATTTGTGAACTTATTGCTTATGGTTTGGTGGCAAAGGGAAACCTAATCTATTATCTCAAATATTTTAAATATTGACAAGTGTTGCAAACTCAAAATTCTGGTAAGAGCCAGTATGGCAAGATTACCTAAGTGTATAATCAAGATTGAGTAAAAGTCTAGGGAGAGGTGGAGCCTGTGGAAAACTGGAGAACCATCCATCCCTCCTTGAAGTACTTTTGTTTCTTTTTTTTTTCTTTTTTTTATTGTTATTTATGTCTTTTACATTTTGTATTCCCCTTGGGCAACCCACCACCAATTCACCCGTGATCCATCTCCATGGTCCCCTGTATTCTCCTCTCTTCCATTTTTTGCCCTTATCCTCCCCCCCCACCCCCC
>PVIJ01017866.1:0-28097 GCA_004024925.1 Scalopus aquaticus | reverse complement strand
TCCTCCTTTGTGTGGGATTAGATGTCCCCTCTCTTCTCTTTACTCCGACTCTTCAGTTTATTTATAAGTCCAAAGCACCCCAGGGTCGATTGTATTGCGTAGGGTATCCGGTTCTCGTTGAGACAGCTCTCAAAGTTAGGGATATTTTTCTCCAAGAATCGATTTTTTGCAGGAGAGACTGATCCTAGCGTCTGTTCGCTGCCATGTTTTGGGGGCGTGTCCTATTTTATTTTTTTTAAGATTTATTTATTCATACAAGAGCTGGCCAGAGGTATGTGTGTGTGTGTGTGTGTGTGGTGGGGTGAGAGGATTCACCAGAGACAGAGAGGGGAGCAGAACAGGCGGATCTACTAAAATACACTGCTGAGGGGAGCAGCAGGCAAGACAGGAGAGGTCTGCTGGGACATGTGAGTTAGCTCCCTGGCCAGGTATCGAACTCATGCTGCAGTGGCTGCTAATAGCTTCATAGGCTGAGAGTCAACCCCTTGCCCACCAGGGAGGCCCTAGTAGCAGATTTTAGTCATCCTGATATGAAGCCATACCATCTGGAATAATCACTGTTGAGCAACATTTGAGCTCTTTCCTCCATGCCTTGTGTACTTTTGCATTTACTTTGAGCTAAATCTCTTTATAATTCTACCCAAGCTAACAATTTCTTTTGTTCTTTGGGAGTCCCTGTAACCACAGGGTAGGGGCTCCCTACTTTCATGTAAGCTTTGTACTTTCATGGAAGCTGTGAATGAGAGCAGTGGCCTAGAGTGAAGTAATAGGGAGTTTGAAAACCATGGTGACCTGCAGAGCTCTTGCTAGGTTATTTATTTATAGGTCAAAATTATGAATGATAAAGTCTAATTGTAAGATGAGTGCAGTGGCAGGATGGCACGGAGGTAGTTTCCCTATAATTCGGGCAGACGGATAAAGGAGGAGTCCTGGAGCCTTTGGTGGCTTTTTCAGGCTTTTAATGATCTTTTGTAGCAAGGCAACCAGGTACAGGGCAGGCAAGGGGGGCTGGGGGCCCAGGAGGCCGGCAGGCCTCACAGCCCCGGGCAAATCTTTCCTCTCTGCTGCACCCCTCTCTGTTCTCTTCTGCTGCTGCCCTTATACCCTCAGACCCCAGGCCTAGCCCACTCACGCATACCCACACCGTGCTCCAGGTGCCACCATCAGGCATGTGTGTAGGACTGCAGGGGTCTATCACTGATACTAATAGCAGGCGGGCAGAAAATCCTGATCATTCTTTCATGTTACAATGAGTGACAGAGATTATAGGTGTAGATGAGTTCAGAGTCACTGATGGCCCTGGAGAAGATGTGGGCACAGTTTCTGGGCGAATGGGTAGGATATAGGCAAAAAATAGTGGAAATGATAGTTCATTAGTTTGCAGTTCTTCCAGAGTAGTGCTCTATTTATCACCCTTTTGCATCTTAAGTAGGCCATTTGGACATTCAAAGTCAGTTTGAGTAAAATCAAACCACAGGTGGTGTGGGCTGGTTCTCCCTACTGCTCAGTGGTCAGCTCCATGCCCACAGAACACGCGGCTCTTCTCCATATTGGCACAGACCTACAGCTTTCCGCCCCTTTCTTGGCTCTTCTCACCTACTGACTGTCTTGAGTGCTGCCTGTAGGGTAAATGAATTAATCAGCCTCTGTGGTGTGGCTGTCGCCAGCAGCCCCGATCATGTTGATGCAGAAGGCCCATGGGCACGGGGCAGGGGCACCTGATTGAGGACACCTGGAGTATGGGTGTGTGCGCATGTGTAAGTGTGCACACCTGAGCCTGGAATTGGAGCTAAAAGCCGCAGCAGGGGTGGCAGTGAGAGGATGAGTAGCATGACGACAGAAGAGGAGAGGCCATGAGATGACACATGCGAGAGAACACCAGGGAGAGCACAGAGAAAGTACAAAGACTAGTGGGGGGCTGGGAGGATTGGTTGTCTGCCTGCCTCCCAGCCTCCCCACCCAGCCTGTGCCTGCCTCCCTGCATGCCAGCCTCCCTGCCTGGTGTGCCTGTGGACCTGGTCCTGAGGGAGCATTAAAGCCTGTGAGACCCACCGGGGGCTCTGGGTCTCTCGTTTATCCATCTGCCTGAACGGACAGTGAAACTGCCCTGTGCTTGCTGTCTCTAGGCTGCCGTGGAACAGACCTGGGCAGAGCCATGAGGCCTACTCGATCAGCGGGAACAATGTCGTGCAAAGGGATGTGCGCCTGCCAGTGCCATATTGGGCAGGCATAAAGGGTTTGAGCAGGGGAAAGTTTGCAAGTAGAGGTATAGAAGGGCCCTCACCCAGACACATGTGCTCAGGCTGGGCTTTGTGCCTGGAATTCCAGTAGAGAGGGTTCCTGTCTCCATTTCCAAGATGCTCTGTATGTTTGGGCTGTGGAGTCGGTAGGCATCAATATTAATGTTAGGGTATGTGGTCCCTGGGCTATAGGGTAACCAACTGGAGGGACAAACCAGGCCCAGGATGGCAGGTTCACAGTTGAATCGAGCAAAAGGTAAGGAACCTTGGAGCCCTTGGTAGATTTAACAGGCCTTTAATGCTGAAGCAGAGGGCCAGGGCCACAGGCAGACCAGCAGGAAGGGAGGCTGGGAGGCAGGCAGGAGCCTCCCAGCCACTTGGAACTTTGTGCTCCCCCTCTGGATTGTCTTCTCCCTTGTAATGACATCTGGTCTGGGCCTTTGTACTTATAGGTACATATGCCCTGTGCTCGCCGGCTTCTTGACCCAGGTGACCATAATCATAGGTGCCTCTTGGCCCCGGGTATGTGTGTGCCCTGTGATCGTGCTCCCAAGTGCTTTTTTGCACCAACACAATATCACATGTGTGTAACGATACCTGGGAGGAAAGCAAGACCGCAGGCAGCAGCCGTAGGCTAGTGGTGGGAGGCAAAAAAAAAAACCTGAGCTACTCCGTTTTCCCTACCCGAAGCATCCTGGTTTGCCCAGAGCTGCTATTGAGGTTTTAGCACAAAAAACCTATACCTGGGAAACTTCTTGGTCTGGGATGATTGGACAAGTGCCATGTTAGGGGAAAGAAGCCTTCAGAAGGACTAGTCTCTACTGACTTCAGCTGTTTCTAAGGCAGTGCTTAGTGAGTAGTGGAGTAAATAAGGCTTGCGGCAGGTTTGATAAAGGCTTACATTTTCAACCTAGTGGTGAATTTGCGTTCCGTGCCAGTGTCTGGGATTCTCAGGGAGAGTTCTCTGGGGGTGCTTTGACCCGTTCTAGGTGGTTTCGTTGCAGACACTTCTCTGCAAGCAGTTTTGCTGCAAATGTGTTCACTTCCTGACACTAGGTAATTTTTTTGTAAAAGAAAGAAAAACAACTAACTGGTTGACAGTTTAGTTTCATTTTTCCATCGCGAAATCAATCTATCAACCACCTTTAGTGCACATTATTTAATGTATTTTAACGAGTGGTCAGTTTAGTTTGATTTCTCCTTTGGCAAAAAAAGAAATCGACTCTTTACAAACTGACATGTTATTATTTTCTTGTCTACTACTGTAGTATGTGATCAGGAGCTCTAATTTCATTTTTCTGGTAAGCTTGAATACTGAAAAATACAAGAAATTGTATAATACTTTGAACAAATGGAAGACTTGGAAGACAACTGCTCAGGTAACACCCACAAAAGATCAGTTCTTTGTGCAGTATTGCTGTAGATCTACATGTGTGGAAAAGCCCTGCTGCATTATGTCCTTTTGAACATCCCTCTTTTGTTGTTCGTTCTTTTCTCTTTTATGGCAGAATTCCCTTGTAGTCAATGAAGTGAAAATGCTTGTGAAGAAAATGATTGCAATGATACTATCGGACATATCTTTGATGATGTCCGTAATAAGAATGAAGGAAAATATTCACCCTCTGACTCACCAGGGTTGGGGGGGTCTGCTATTGCTTTTTGAGGAAGAAACAGACTCTTTATCTCTTTCCTCCAGAGCGCAGGAGCACATTCGAAGTCATGATCGATTTGTCCAGTTTGGGGGAGGGGTCTTGCCTATATGAAATCATCCTGCATTCCCTGGAAAAAGCCCTATTTTCTGGAGTTCTCTGCAGTGCTCCTGAGTCTCCTGTAATCATGCCAGTAGAACTAGCTATCTCAGAGGCTACAGCATTGCATTCTCCCCTTACATTCACAGCTTCTGAGAAATTTCCTTTCCCCAGGATAGGGTTTGTACAAAGTCCCACCAGGTACCAAGTTCAAGACAGGAATGCTTTCCCCCCAGATAATATAGTTACTGCCTCTCTCCCCCAGCAGGCCATTCAATTCAGCAATGCTGATTGCTTACTTCTTCATACCAATTGACTTTCATACCACTTAAGATATCTCTGGCTTGGAGACTTATGAAAGTCTTCTGGAGACAATCTAATTCTAGTTTTGTGCACCAACAGTTGTTTCTGCTGATGTTTTCCTTGGCATTTGTTTGATGTGCCACACAGTAACTATTTCATATCTAAAGGGGCTGACTGCTTTGGCTCTAACAGAATTATAAAGGTGCCTGTTCTACTTAACCCCCAATGGAGACAACTGCCCTGTTAGCTATATCAAAGTCCTGCTTCTCTGAATCCAGGATCAATTATTGATGCTGCTGATTATGGCTCAAAACATTACCAAATTAGTAAAAATGCTTAAAATTTGAGCATTCTTATCTTTTTTATATACCTTTAACTGCAGCTCTATTGCTCTCCAACTTCCAGATCTGAGGGTGTAAACTTTCTGTCCATCCAGTTCGTTACCATCTGACTGGAGACCTGCTGGTGCCCCAGTGCTGAGGCTTTCCAACTGTGGTCCAGCCAAATTCTTTCTCTACTTTTTTTTTTTTAATTTAGTTTGCACTTTCTTTTTTTTTTTAATATTTTTTTATTGTTATTTATATCTTTTACATTTTGTACTCCCCTTGGGTAACCCACCACCAATTTACCCACGATCCATCTCCGTGGTGTCTACTTTTAAAATTATAAAACACTGGAAGGAATGGACCTACATTGGATGCCATTTTGTATGTGCTATATGGTAACCAACACCAGTAATGACTAGTGACACATGATGTTAACTATGACATTTACCGAGAATAACCAAGCAGAAGAGTAGCAGACTGCACAGGATCTCATGAGAACCCACAGTGATACAGTAAAATGTGATTGGCTTAAAGAGCTGGGCAATGCAGTGGAAATCACTCTGGTAGAAGGATGATATTAACTGCTTCGTACATTTAGAGGGAAGGTCAAGAGAAAATGGGGACACTTAGTTTTCCTTGTAACAAAGGGATTTCGGTCTAGAAAGAAACCCTCAGTGTAATTAGGGAGTTTGTGATCCAACCTTGTTATTGGTAGAACACTTACTGCTGTTTAGTTGAATTAGCTCATTGTGAAGACCTTATGAAATGGGGAGGAAATGGATGCCCTCATGCATTGGAAACCAAAATTTTTTTCCCTCAAAAAGTCATGTCTAGTGCCTCCCTGGTGGTGCAGGGGTTAAAGTCTCTGCATTATCAAGCTAGAGCCAGCCACTGTGGCCTGAGTTTGATCCCCGGCCAGGGAGCTGACCCACATGGCGCAGCAGACCTCTCCTGACTCGCCTGCTGTTCTCCTCAGCAGTGTATTTCAGTAGATTGACCTGTTCTGCTCCCCACTCTGTCTCTGGTGAATTCTGTCACCACCCCCCACCCCCAGTCTACATTCCAGTTATTTTATACATACGTAAATAAAAATAAATCTTTAAAAAAAAGTCATGTCTGGGTTCTGGTTCAGCAGTAATAAATTTCTCCCATTGGATTACAACTTCCAGTGGCTTACAATTTTCATATTGAAAATCCTCCCTAATTCCATTATCTGAGACTTAATTCCTAAACTATTTCACACTTAGTATCTCTGGTTTATACTAAGATACAACAGAAAAATTAAAATTAGACGACATGACATGTTTGATCATTTGCTAGCTGTGTGGACATGGAAAAGTCACCAAACTTTCTGAATCTCCTTTTGCATCAGTAAAATATCTCAACTCTTGAGACTGCTCCAAGAACCAAATAAAGCGGCAATGTCAGTGCTATTTTCAGACTTCAAGACACTCTATAAGAATTTCTATGATGATTGTTGTTACCTGAAAAATTCTAGGGCACCTGATGGTATATAAATGGCACAGCAGCTGTTCTGATTTTGTTTACTGCACATGGGTGAACAGTATACTCCAAGGGAATAGTTTACTCATTACAGAGTTGTTACTGCTACAAATAGCACAGGGTGCCTCCCAGGTAGTGTAGAACATGGCCTCCGCCATCCCAAGAGCCAGCCAGATGCCAGATGCCACACTATGTGTGCAACAGAGAGGAGCCGGGCCTGCTGTCTTAGAAAAATGTAATGGCAGGTATCTAATGTGATTAAGGCTCGGGTGAATGAGCCTGAGTCAATGACATGTTGTTCTGAATCCCAATACAGACATTCTTGGACAACAAACTCCATTTTTACTTGATTGCCTGTTGAGTTTTCCTAAATTTAGCTGAGCCTTTGACTTGCTTTTCATTTTAAGCAATGTTTCAGTAAAATGATGTAGGGTAGACAGATAGTTCAAATCCCAGCTCTGTTTCTTATACATTGAATGGCCTTTGGTGAGCTCTTTTAGCTCCCCGAGTCTTGATTTTATCATCTGTAAAGTGGGGATAATAGAATCCACCTTGTAAGGATGTTGTGAGGAGTAGGTAAGATAATGTACATAAAGCACTCAACTGAGTCATAGAAAATTGTCAACTGCCCCACAAATGGCCAGTGAGCCATCTGCAGTCAACTTGACCCCTGAGTAGGTTCCACTTGTCGTTAAGTATGTTTCATTGCCTTCAAGATTTATGGTGCCTACAGACCAGCTAGTTATCTTCTTAAAATGCAAGCTCAGATTCAGTAGGTCTAGCGTGGGGCTTGAGAGTCTACATTTCTATAAGCTCCCAGGGGCCGATACTGCTATGACTCCTGGACTGTATTTTGAATAGTGACACTTTCCAACCTCAGCTGCTCATCTAATCTTGTAAGCTAATATGACCCAGTGACTTGTCCTGTGATGCTCTTGCTTAACTCAGAAGATCTCAAGCACCATTTGACCAACCAGTGCCTGTATGACTCAGAAGAGCCAACTGCAGAAGATTGAATTGTAGAAATAGAAATTTCTTAATTCATCCAGGAGACTCTTTCTGTAGTTGGAGCAGGGCTTGCAATCTGTATTTTAAAAATATGTATTTTCTTTATTGTGGTAATGTTGGTTTACAAACACTGTATATAATTTAGGACTATAGGTCACACCTCTTAAGATGTATGTTACCACACCACACCTACCTCCAAAGCACCCACAATTGTCCAGCAATCTGTACTTTTAAAAGGCATCTTAGAGGGGAACCAGCCCCACAACAACTGCTGCCAGGTGTTGTGCCAGCAAGTGAGCTCCATTGGGCACTTGATTCACATCATGATTGGTATTAGAAATCCCTCTGCATTTACCACTAATAAAAAAATATTCGTATGTTGACGCATTTATGGGATTCTGGTCATGTGGCCACTAATGATAAAACTTGGATGTCTCTGACTTTCATTTTGCAAAGTAGCAATATGCAGTATGTAAAAGTGCTTAGACTTTGAGGTCAGATAGACCAAGGATTAAATCCTGATCTACAGTTTTGAAAAGTTGTGTGAATTTGGGTAAGTTACTTAACTATTTTGGTAAGAGATTTTTAATGTATGAAAGACAAATAAAATTGCCTATATCGGAGGTTTATGGTGAGGGTTACCAAGTCCAACATCAGATGATGGCAAGTTGATTCTTCCAACTTCTCAGGCCAGAAACCATGCAATCATCCTTGACGTCTCTCTTTCTCTTTTGTCCTATATCTAACACATCAGCTAATTCTATTTTCTTTTTAAAAAAATATATATTTAAAGATTTATTTATTTATGCATGCAAGCTGGGGTACAGGCCAGAGGCATGGGGCGGCAAGAGGGTTCTCCAGAGACAGAGTGGGGAGCAGAACAGGCAGATCAGAAATACACTGCTGAGGGCGAGGCAGGAGAGATCTGCCACGCCATGTGGGAAGTTCTCTGGCCGGGGATAGAACTCGTGCTGCAGTGGCTCCGGACAGATTCATAGTGCTGTGCTTAACCCATTGCACCACCAGGGAGGCCCTCTACCTTTATTTTTATTTTTTTCTGCCTTCTTGTAACATACAGTATAATTTACTTGTGATATTGTTTGCTGTTCTTTGTCTGTCTTGTGCCACAGGAGTGTTAGTTCCATGGGGCAGGGGATTGTTTTCTTTTCTACTCCCTATATCTAACATGTACCAGCATCTGTTACATAGTGGATGCTCAACATTTACTTTTAGAATAAATGAACGATGCATGTAAAGTACTGATCAGAGCCTGACATCTAAACAGCATTCAGTAAATGGACATTTTCATTATTTGAGAAACACCTGAAAAATAATTCCTGCCTAGAGCTCTGCACAGTGGGTATTTGCCCCTCAGGGAATCTCTGTGACCTCAGCCCTGTGAGGTCAGTGGAGCTTGGTTCCTGCTTTAAGAGATGGGATGAGCAACATCCCAAAGAGAAGCAATTAGGCACACAGGGCTCGGTGACTCAGGAAGACAGTGTGAGATAGAACCAGGGCTTAATAGATTCCTGGCCTCTCATTTTGAGTCCAGTGCTCTATGTTTCCATGAAAATTAGAAGAACAGAGACATGACTTTTTATACAAAGTTCTTTGCTTCCCCAAGCCTGGATTTTGTGTTCATCAAATATCCTAACAGTTTATGAGCACAGGTGCCAAGAGAATATCAGTAGTCTAGCATGAGCCTCATTTCTCTGTATTACTTTGGAACAAAGATCTGTAAATTTGGGCAACATTGAATTGAATGACAAAAATCAATCACAAGTACTTTTATACATTGGGTAAAAACACTACTGAATCCCTAAAGAGATTGTAAATGTCTTATCTCTTTCTGTTATTTATTGAAAAGAAAGTCAGTTTGGAATAATGCTAAGCTCTACTTGAAATAAATTATAATAAATATATTAAAAATTAAAAAAAAATGAATACCAGAAGTTTGTAATCCTGCTACTCTTACAATAAATAGTTATTTTAATGTTCTCTTCTGTTCTTTGCTTATACGAATATATCATTTTTGCACGGCATAACAAGTTTTTCTTTTTAAAATACTAAATATCCTCTACATTCTAGCTTTAACTATTTAGTGTTTAGAAAAACTGCATTTAGCAGTACATAAAATACCATCTGCTTGGTGTACCACAGTTCATTTAACAATTCCCCTATTGATGGATTTGGAGATGGTTTCCAATGTTTCATTGCTTTTCACTGTTTATATTGCACTCTTTATATTTCATTGCGTTGCAATGAAATGTCTGTGCATATGCAACTTTTCTTTTAGGGATTTTTCCTTCCTGGATATCCATTCCCAAGAGGGTCTTACCTGATTAAAAAATATTTCATCAGTAAATAAATACAGTTTGTTTTTTTTGCTCTTTTATACCCTCAGCAAATGGGTAATTACGTTTTGCAGACAGGAACTAGAAACAATAGACCATTATTCCTGGCTTGTTAATTCTGGCAAAAAAACCACCAGCTTCTACAATGACCCCATCCTGGAGATGATGCTGTTGGAATTGTTTTCTTCCCTGGAAATTTCTCAATAAATAAGGAAACTTCTCTTTTTAGGTGGCAACACTGTCATCCAGCCTTCAGGTCTCTGAACTCTGGTTTCAATTCCTTCAAGATCTGCTCTTATGGGAAAAGTTGGTCTCTTTGGCATTTATAAAAAATGCTTTATAAATTGCTTTACATAGCAAGGCTTCTCTTTTTTATTACAGAGAAAGAAAAACAAAGTCCAATTATCCAAATGAACTCCTAAACTCCCAAAGACTGTTCTGAGCCTTTAACTCTCTGCTTTGGCTTTTAAATCGGACTTAATAAACAGGATTGTTCTATGGTGCATGTAAGAATACATGTGTTCTAGGGGGTTGATTGTAGTAGAAAGATACACTTGGATTTCACTAGGAAAATTTGACAGTTTCTCTGAAGTGGGAATAATAATAGGGATAAAAGGAGAATTAAACGAGACTGTTTAAGTCAAATGTCAGGCATCTGTGGTGTTAGTTCTTCCTCCCAACCACCATACCCCATGAGAGTTTAACAATTATTTTAAAAGATTTTTTTCCAGAAACTTTTAGAGAGTAAGACTTTGCTAAAGCATCAGTGCACTTTATTTTGGTATCCATAAAATATTTGGAAGTGTTTTAAGTAGTGTTTTCTTATTTCAAGGGCATCTTGAATTATTTCTGGAGATAGGCTGGCTCAGTTGGCTATATTCAGCAAGTGATAACGAACACTTCTGCTATTTATTTCAGTATATTTGCTATGCACTGTGTCTTTCCTGTTGGTCTAGATAGAATGGATTTATTTTCAAGTCAAGATGAATGCTTATGTCCAAGACTCAGAGTTTGGATGCAGAATTGCAAGCATTGGTAGTTTAAGAGCATAAATTTTGCTACAATCTGTCCATGAGGTGGAAAGTAATAACTTCTCTTATCCATCACAATCCTATCTAAAAGGGTCTTTGTTTTACTATTGAAAAATATAACATTTATTTCCATTTATATGATGCTCCATATTTTATGCAATATGCTCACATGATTTATTTCAACCAAATCTTACTATGCTCTTGAAATTTTTTTCTTTTTTTGTAACTTAATATTTTATTGGAGCATTGGTTTATAACACTGCATATAACTTAGAAGTATAGATTTGCATCAATTCAGTTGCATGTTGTCACACCACACACCCACCACCAAAATACCTGTGATCTTACCTGACAGTCTGTTGGGCCCCTTCCCCCCTTTTTTCCCCACCTTTTCCTGCCCCCTCTGATGACCTCAATTCTGCAATCTCATTTCTAGGGCATGTTTTGGTTTATTTGTGTATGTTTTTTTGTTTTGTTTAACTATATTCCACAGATGAGTGATATAATCCATTATTTGATTTTCTCCTCCTTCTGATTTTATTTCATGCAGTACAATCCCCTCCATTTCTATCCATATTATTGCCAATGGAAAGATTTCTTTCTTATCTTTCTTTCTTTTTTGACCACTGAGCAGTATTTCATTATGTATATATTACCACATCATCTTTATCCACTCATCTGTCCTTGGGCACTTAGTTTGTTTCCATCATTTGCCTATTGTAAATAGTGCTGCAATGAATATAAAAGTGCAGATAGCCTTGTAGTTAAGTGTTTTTGCATAGGTTCTAGAAACATTTAATATTAAACACCTACTGGGTTTTCATACTAGATACTTTAACAAAACTTTCTCAGCTTATCTTCATTTTCAACAATTGAGGAAGGACAGGTAACTGGAAAGTAGTAACCATGAATCAAAAAAGATCTTGGACTTCCAGCTTATGCCTGGAAGTTGTTCTTCCAGGAGGTATGATGCTGAGGAGAGAACACTAGCATGAGGCATGCTGGAGCTCTAACCCTGGGCAATGGTTCACGGTGGGATCTTGAGGGAGTCACATCCCCCATTTGGTCCTAAATTCCTAGTTAATTTTCTATCTGGTTGATCTGTCCATTGATGTAAATGGGATGTTGAAGTCCTTTATTGTTGTTGTGTTTCTGTTGATTTTTCCACGTAGGTCTGTTAGATGCCTTTTATATCTTAGTGCTCCTTTATTTGATGCACATATGTTGATAAGAGTTATGTTTTCCTGATGGATTGGATCTTTTATCACTATTTATTGTCCATCCTTGTCTCTTGTTACTTTTTACTTGGAAGTGTATTTTATCTTATATCAGTATGACCCTGTCTTTCAAAGGTATTATTTGCTTGCAGTATTGTTTGCCAACTTTTGACTCTGAGTTCATGTCTACTTTTGGAGCTCGGGTGAGTCTTCTAGAGACAGTAGAAAGTTGGATTTATTTTCTGATCCAGCTAGCCACTTCATGCTTTTTAATTGATGAGTTCAATCCATTTATGTCTAGAGAAATTATAGATATATATTAATTAATTGCCATTTTGTATATTGTCTGGATGTTTTTGCTGTTTGTACCCAAACCTCTTCTCTTTTGTGTTCATTGTTTTTTTTTTATAAATATGTATATTTTTATTGTTATTTATGTCTTTTACATTTTGTATTCCCCTTGGGTAGCCCACCACCAATTCACCCATGATCCATCTCCATGGTCCCTTGTGTTCTTTTCTATTCCATTTTGTGCCCTTTTCCTCCCATCCCCCCACTCCCCCCTCCAACCCGCTGATTGTCTCTCTCCTATTTGGTTTCCTTATAGTCCTGTTATAAGTGAAACCATTCGATATTTTTCTCTTTCTTTCTGGCTTATTTCACTGAGTATGATCCCCTCTAATTCCATCCATGTTGCTGCAAATTGCATGTGTTTATCTTCTTTGAATGCTGAATAGTATTCCATTGTGTATATGTACCACATCTTCTTGATCCACATGCAAAAAAATGAAACTAGACTACTACCTCACACCCTGCACAAAAGTCAACTCAAAATGGATAAAAGACCTGGATGTAAGACCTGAAACCATAAAATGTATAGAAGAAAATATAGGCAAAACTCTACACGACATACATCTCAGCAAAATCTTGAAAGACACATCCCTCAAAGCGAAGGAAATGAAAGACAAGATAAGCAGATGGGATTACATCAAAATAAAAAGCTTCTGTACAGTAAAAGAGACATTAACCAAAACTAACAGACACCCTACCAACTGGGAAAAGATCTTTGCACACAATACATCTGATAAAGAACTGATAACAAAAATTTACAAGGAACTCACACAACTCAACAAAAACAAAGCCAATAACCCAGTCAAAAAATGGGCAGAAGAGCTCAAAAGGCACTTCTCTAAAGAAGAAAAGCAAATGGCCAACAGATACATGAAAAAATGCTCAACATCACTTATAATCAAGGAAATGCTAATCAAAACCACTATGAGATACCACCTCATCTACCTGTGAGGATGGCACCATTAAAAATACAGGCAACAACAAATGCTGGAAAGGATGTGGAGGAAAAGGAACTCTTCTACACTGCTGGTGGGAATGTGAACTGGTCCAACCACTATGGAAAGCTGTATGGCGATTCCTCAAACTGCTCAACATGGAGCTTCCATAGGACCCAGCAATACCACTTTTGGGAATTTACCCAAAAGACACAAAAACACTAATCCGAAAGGATACATGCACCCATATGTTCATTCTTTTGTGTTCATTGTATTTTGAAAACAACTGTAGTGGTTACATTTGATTTTATCCTCCTCTTCTCTTCTAGATTCTTTTTTCCTATGTTTAACATGTGATTTATATATAAGGTTTATATTTATACTCTACCTTAAATTGAAAGCATTTTAATCCTGGGCTCATTCCACAAGATGTCATTTTTACTTTTCTCCCTTATAAATTAACTATTTTGGAGACATTGCTTCTAAGTGAGGTTGCTTGCTTTTTGTTTCATAGCCAACTTTTCATATTTTTTGCAAGGTTGTTTAGAGAGATGAATTCCTTTAGCTCTTCTTTGAAAAGCTTTATATTACCCCTTACATTTTAAGTGTTAATCTCGCTGAGTAGAGGATTCTTGGTTTGAGATTTTTTTCATTCAGAGCTTTGAATACCTCATACCCCAATCTTCTGACTTTCAAGGTTTCTGTGGAGAAATCTGCTGATAATCTTATGAGGGTCTCCTTCTATGTGACTCTTTGCTTCTCTCTAGCTGCTTTTATGGTTCTTTTTTAAATTTTTGCCATTTAATTATGTCTTGGTGTGCTTCTGTTTGGGTTTATTTTGTATGGTATATTTTGAGCTTTCTAGATATGAATGCCTTTCTCCTTCCCTAGTTTGGGAAAGTTCTCAGCTATAATTTCCTTAACTAAGATTTCTGCCCCTTCTCTTTTCCTTCTGGAATTCTTATGTGCATGTCATTCTTCTTGATGCTGTCTCAAAGGTCTCTTAGGTGGTCTCCATTTTTAAAAATTTTTATTTTTTTGGCTGGTCTTTTAAGATGATTTCCACTACTTTACCTTCCATTTCACTGATTCATTCATTACCTTCATTGAGTCTCTGGTGAGCCCAGCTATTGTACTTTTCATTTCATCTCTTGCTTTCCTTATCTCTGTGACTTCTTTTTGGTACTTTTTAATATTTTCTCTGTTCTTGTTGTATTTCTCAATGTACTCACTCATTGTTCTCAAAATTTCAATAAGCATTATTAAGACTGTTGCTCTGAATTCTTCTTGTGCTTTCCTTCCCAGTCCTACTGTGCTTGTCTTGAGTTAGAATTGTCAGCTCCTAGCCAGTTATTGGCTAGGGTGTTGGTTTTGAATGCTCTGCTTTCTGTTGATGTTTAGGTTGAAGCTTTATCCCCGATCAAGATTCATCTTGGGATGGAGTCCATGTTCAACATTCTCTGTATGTGATGAAGATGCAGGTGTGTGGAGGTTGCTGAAAATTTTCAAGCTATACACGCCTTTGATGCCATAGCTGCTTGAGTGCAGTGAGTGATCTGTAATCATTCTCTGGTCAATGTGGGTCAGGGCAGACTACCCCAGCAGTGCTGTCCTAGAACTCTCAACCTCCAATTATCCCTTTGGCTACCGCCTACTTCCAATTTCTGTTTCTTTGGTGTTTAGTACCTTTCCCCTGAGGCCCAGTCATGCAGAGAAGGGTGACCTGGGGCAGGTGGAGAACAAATTGTGGGCCCTAGTGCAGGTAGGCACTATAAGTAGCTGCAGGTTATATAGTGTTCAGTCTGTCCAGGGGCTTGCTCAAACCAAACAGGGGCCTAGCTGGTGTTTCTTGGACTGCTCGGTCTAACTCCTGGAGGTCACACAGGGGAGTGGTAGATGCTTCTCTTAGTCACTGAAGTCAGCTTAGGTATTCCTTGCTCAGCAGGCTGTGATCTTCCTGGAAGCTTCAGAGAAACCTGCCAAAGCAAGCGTGGGGAGTGGTAGGTACCCCCCTGACTCCCCACACTTGCCACAAGAAACTGGGATGGCCTTTGTTCTACAGTTGTGTTTTCAGGGGAAACTCATGCTTCTGGTCATCTCAGCTGGGAGCAGCCTGGAGGTATCTCACAGGGAGAAGGGCAGGTGTCTCTGCTGTCCACTGAAGCTAATCCAGGAGTCCCTCGCTCAGAGGATTGTGTTTTACCCAGGCTCCCCCACTGTAGTAGGGAAGCACTAGAGATGGTGTTGGGGGATAGAAAGGTGCTTCTCTTCTCTTCCCTGACTAGGTACAAACAACTCTGTGGGATTGGCAGGTCCTTCCTCCTATCCCTACTGCTGAAATCAGTCACAGGCCACAAGGGTACCCTTCCAGGGTGCCAAGCTAAACTCTCACCAAGAAGTCTATACTCTTTGCTCAGAGCCAGGCTGTGGGGCTCCAAGGGACCCAGTGTAGGAAGAGGGGTGACTCTAGGTGTCCTGAAACAACTCCTGGTCATTCTGTCTTAGTTTTCCCCACCCTCTTTAGTGGTCTCTCTCTCTCCTCTGCAGAGACACTGATCCCCACTTCCCCAGTTCTATTCCAGAGGTGGTTGCTGCCCATCCTCTGTGTCCCTGAAGGAAGCAGTGATTCAAGGATCCTATCTGTCCAGTCCACCATCTTCCCAGAAGTCCCTTATAGACTGAGGTTTTTATTTTTCAGCCCAATTTAGTATGAGGGTAAAAAACATAACAAAGTAGATTTCCATGGATTCATCTCTCCTATGGTTGAGAAACTGCCATCTTTACTTTTTATTTCTCCAGTTTTTTTTTTTTTTTTTGATGCTTCCAGGGAAGATGTTTGTGTACTCCCTGCCATTGCTTGGAGTCCAGCATCCATCCCCACCCATTTCCTGCATATTTGAAGACTGAGTTTTGTGTCCATTATGCGGATGTAGAAGTTGAAGCATAGGAGCATTTTCAATTTGACGAAAGTCATGCAACTGTTAAGTAGTAGAGTCAGAAATGGAATTGGGTGCAATTTTAGAATCCAAGATCAAACCCATTTAATTACAGTACTGTATTAGTTCAATTGGTTTCTCTTTAACACTTTAATTTCATTCTTCTTGCTTCAGTTATAGTTGCTAGTATATTTCTTGGGGGTATAGATGATTTTAATATCTTTTTTCTCCCCCCAGAGACAAGAACAACTTTACCAACTTGAAACCCTCAAGACAAAGGAGCCCAGGAAAAAAATCTCATCAGAAAAATAGAGGAAGTTTTCATGAAGTTGCTATGTGTCAGAAACTTTTAATGAATCCAGTTGTATTGTTTACCAAGTTAAAATCCTCTCAGATGTCAGGAGATAGATGCTGGATGTCAGTTCATAAAGTATAGCTCTGGTGTGATAGCAGAAATAAGAGAAGCTGGAATCCCTCCGTGCTAAAAGATAATGAAGGAGCCAAAGATAAGTTGGAAGAAACACTGGTTACCAAGAGGGATAACAATTGTTTTTTCTAAAGCAAATATTTATGAGACTGGGATTTGATTATACATCGTTTAACAATTTAAGGAAAAGGTAATTTTCTAGTGATGCCTAAACTGTTGGAGTAATTCAGATAACTATACCCAGTATGAAAAGAATTCATCATTAGCATTTGGAATGCATACAAATTGTGATGGGGACGGAAGATATTTTGCATTATGAAAGTCTGATGGTGTAACACGTTGGGAGGATTACATACAGCCTGTTGCCACAGGCACTCTCCAGTCTCTTGTCAACGCAGGTCAGTGGTTTTGAATTTACTAACATTTATTGAATGACTATTAAGTGTCACTTTTATATTGGTTTGAATTTTTAAATAACCATAAAAAACATTGAAGTACATATTACATTTCATTATACATTATATATAATTTATATTCTAACATTTAATTATATTATTATTTCACTTTTTGAAAGCAGAAACTGACATTCAGAAAAATTAAGTGGCACTTAAAGACATTGAGTAAGCTAAGTACAAGTTTGGCACTCTACTCAGGTGTGTATGACACTAAAATCCACAATCTTTCCGTTACACCACTCTGTCATAAATTCACTCCTAAACTATAATTTCTGGTCCAAAAGGAGATTATGGAGACTTGGTATGAGATATGTAGTCTTGATGGAGCAAGAAAAGCAATACATTATTTTGAGTGAGGATGAAATAGGGGAGGTCAAGATCATTTATCAAGTGTGCCTACTGATTCATTGCTGGAAAAATCCTGCTCATTACCTTTGGTGAGAAATGAACCAAGATCTGTTAGAGCTGAGGAGCCCAGCACTCATGTGATTTCAGCTCCTCATTTTATGGATGGGTACCTTGCAGTCCATAGAAGGGGAAGTGATTTGTCCACGATTGTTCTGTGATGAATCAGTGTCAGAGCTTGCTCACCAGAGTCCTAACTCTGCTGCACAATCTTGGGCCTGTTCTCTGGAATGACTACATGAAAAAAGGCTAATTCTCCATCTACATGACAGCCTTTTAAATAATTGGAGACAGTGCTCCTCTGCCTTACAGTCTATTCTTCTTCAGGCAAGGCAGCCTTTCACTGGGCACACGTTTCTATCACAGTAGAATTTCCAGAGTCCTCATCATGTTTGATCTTTTTCAGAGCTACATCATATTGTCAATTTATCTCTCAAATTTCTGTACTAAAAATGAATATATCATCTCAAGTTATAACAGTAAAAGACTTAAGGAGAGTGGATATATTTTCTTACAACTTGCACAATTATGACTGAGATTACAAATGTTGGTTTCAGAATTATGGAGTCACAAATAAGGCAAATTGAAATGAAATAGAGTGACTGTTTTTCCTACTGCAAATTTATGAAAATATTGGATAAAATACAATGAAAGAATAGTTGCATATGTTTCTGAAGAGTAAACCAGGAACAGAAAAGATCCATTGCTGAAAAAAAGAGAAATCTCAAAATTTGAGTGGAAAACTGAAAAAATATGTATAGAGACTGTAACAGCCCAACAAATTTAAAGTCTGGTTGCTGGTACTAGGAATTTTTAAGGTGTCAGATTTAGATGCAAGCTCATTTTATACATGAACTACTTGCCTGAAGGTAAGAGCCAAGAGTATCTGTCCATTCCTGGAATAAGGACCAAAAAAAAAAAAAAAAAGAAAAAGAAAAAAAGAAAAAAGAAAAAGAAAAAGAAAAAAACCCCACCAACCCCCCCCCACCCCCCCCGCCCGGGCCTGCCTCTCTTTTGAGGCAGCAGAAAGTTTGCAAAATCCATTTGGGACTGGGTCTGGTAAGCAAATTACAAATGAAAACTCAGAACCCCAGAACTGCACTCCACATGGTTGTGGGATATGAGTCAAAGTAGTACCAATGCAGTATGAGTGCCAAGTCCAAAAGTTAAGAAAAAACTAGAGTCAACAAAGATCACGCACACTCTCAGAGGTGGATGTGACATGTTCTGGAGGGATACTTCAGAGCGCCGAGACTCCCAAATGCAGTTAAAATGAATACACAATCAAGTATCCAAAATCACATGATTGACTAAATGAGAGAAATCAACAGAGGAAACAAATATCAGCAGATGAACTAATGTGACCTCAAGATATATAAATAATAGAACAATCTGAAGGAGATATTAACATAGATTTAAAATTATCTAAGAACTACAAAATCAAAGAAGAATAAAACTAAGGCATAAACCAACTAATTTGAAAAATAACAGGTAAATTTTGAAGTAGAACTAAAGTAAAATTCTAGAAATGAAAAAATCATTAAAACACTTAATTGACAGATGAAGAGAGAAATAATGATTTTAAAGCTAGAATTGGGAAAATTACGTAGCATATAGCAAGAGAGAGGCTAAGCGTTAAGAAACATATAAAAGAAATTGAGACAGGAACACCAGAGATTCCAACATAATAGAAATAACAGATGGAGGTAATAGGCTAGAAGCAATATTGAAAGAAATAATCACTGAGAATTTTCAGATTTAAATCCATAATCTAGTAATACCAGACAATGGTACCTCAATAAAAACAAATAAAATAAAATTCCTGAGCATTAAGTTAAAAAAGAAGAAATAGTTGAAATAAATATAGCAAAATGTTTACAGTTAGTAAGCTGGGTGAGGAGTAAATGAATGTCTATCATACAGTATATTTTTGAATTTTTCAAAAGAAAAAAGAATAAAACCTCAAAACAACAAAATCAACAGATAAGACCCAAATTGACTTTAATTGATGGATAATTATGTTTTGATGGAATTAAATTAAATAATAAAATGAAAAGGTGTTAGCCTGCTAAAAAATACATGACGACTCTACAAACTGAAAGAGCATGCATGTCCTTATCAGGATAAATTAGTTCATTAACTCAGTAAACACTTAATGAGCATCTATTAGATGCCAAATGTGTTAGGTGTATAAACTAAATAGATAAAAGCTTTTGCCCTGGGGCCTCTCTGGTGGTGCAAGGGGTGAAGTCTCAGCACTATGAAGCTATCAGCAGCCACTGCTGCAAAAGTTGAATCACCACCAACCCCCAGGGAGCTTCCCACCTCTGGCCTACACCCTGGCTCTTGTATGCATAAATAAATAAATTTAAAAAAAAGCTTTTGCCCTCATAGAGCTTACATTCTAGTTGAGGATGGAGAAAATAAACATAACAGACTAGAAAAGTTAAGTATGGAGACTATAGGAGAATTGTCCTTTCTTTCTGGTCCTCTGGTGTCGGTACAGTTGTAGTCTGCCCTTGCTCTGCTGGGATCTGATATTGTTCATCTCTGAACAGGTTCCTCTCTGTACAGGACAAGGCATGAGGTATCGTATTCCTGACACACCTAGAGGTCCAGTAAATGTCAGATCAATTTAATGGAATTAAATTCTGTACCATCTAATCTCACCATCATTTTTGTTCTGGTTCTTATGATTTCCAGGGCTATACTCACTCATTCTTGGGAATAAATAACCAAGGGCTTCATTATCTGCCCAGTCACAGTTAGTTACGCTTTTGAAATTGTCATCCTCATTTTGTGCCTGTCATTCATCTACATCCTTACTGCTACAATCTCACGTTAGCCCTCATGGTATCTTTAGCTATTCCAACTGCTCCCTAGTTTGTCATTCTTCTTCAGGTTTCTCTCCTCTCTAACTCATTGTCCACACTGGCAATCAGAATGATTTCTTAAATATGTGTGAATATGTCATTTTCCTGCTTAAACTTCATCAATAATCCACATAGCTTTCCTAAACTCTACAGGACTATGATTTAGCTCCTTCCTACCTCCTTAGCCCCCTTCTCTCCCTGCCCTGATTCCTTCCTCCCCTCTGTGCCATTCATACCTAATGTCTTACAGCCCCCTGATTGGGCATATGCCTTTGACATGTTTTTGTTCTATTCCTTTATTTTTTCTGCTACAGAAAAAAAAATCATTTTTTCTCTATTTCCTGTACAAATATCTGACAAATATCTCATGTCCAGTAAATGCTTTCTGAAAGGGGAAATGAGTAAAGGAATTATGCTTAGCATGAAAGAGATGTCTATATTGATGCAGAGAATTTGTTATCCATCATCTGTTTAGTCCTATAAGTTTGGCTTATTACTCTTTGGTCACTGAGGACTAATCTGAAAGTGTGGAATTTTTTGAGAAACAACGTTAAGTCCTAAAACTATGGTGTTATTTATTCTGACTTTATGGGGGAAATCTATAGCCACTTGGAGACCTTGAAAGTCCCCCTCAAAGGTAAAGAGTGACCACATTTGCTTTAACCACAGAAGCAATTAACTCTCCAGCAGTGTGGAAAACAGCTCTGGAGTTCTATTTATTGATGCATAGATTTCACAGAGCTGTGATATCTGAAGACAAATGACTGTGGCTATAATTAAGAGTGCTGAGGAACTGGCAACTGTGATATGATGATGGAAGACCCAGAGAAAGGGCAAGGGAGTGAGATTGGTCAGGATGATATAGTCATTGTGACCTTCGTGCCCTCTTCCTACTCATTGATTTCCCAATTATACATAACTTTTCATTCAGTCAGTTCCCATATGCTGCAAGTTATTGATGTCCTGCTGTAGGAAGTACAGGTGATCTACAGATGAAACTGTAGGCGAGAATGATGTCACTTTATTTTTTCATTCAGTATAATGAATAATGAAAACAAGAGTCTGTTAATAATCTTATCCATGAATACCTTTCTTATGTAATAAAACTTACCAAATATGCAGGAGTCACATTTGTTTTTGTAAGGGTTTGAGTTTTGACTCCACCACATTTAAATGTTTTATCTCATAGAATCCTCACAATCCCTTGTAATTGTAACCCTTTAATTAGGGTTAAATGAGTCTTAGAGAACTTATTTGATTTCTCTAAAATCATATAGTAAGTGATGGAGTCATTTAGTGTCAAAACTTATTCCAGAGAAATGAGTGTGTATACTTATGTATTTTGAGTATGTGTCTGACTAGCTACGTAATAACTAGAGATCATAATGGCTGTCTAGATTGCCCCAGAGAGAGTCCAAGATCACTGGCATGACATGTAAGTCCTTTTCTGACTTCCACCTCTCACTCTGGCTTTATCGCCTTCTCTCTTTGTCTCTTACGCTGTGTTGCTGCAATGTGATGTGGAATTGCTGATAGTTTCTAGTATGCAGAGCTTTGTATTTTGCTTTTATTTATGCCATACTCTCTTTCTAGAATGCCCATTCCTCACACTTCTCACTAACTTCTATTCAGCATTTAGTATTAAGCCAACATACTCAAATAAAATGTTCACATCAAATAAAAAAGAGAATACTTGACCTACTTCACACTGACTTCCTTCAACGCCCCAAGTTGGGCTAGGTACCTATTTAATACAGAAATATAATATTTTGCATATCCAAATATTGTATTCATTATATTGTATTCAATTATTTTTTCTCTGTACTTCCAAGTACTCTGTAAACTCTGAAGGAAGGATTGTGTCTTTGTAACTTAAGAGTTTAGTAGAGTATCTGCCACTTTGTATGTATTCAGTTTATATTTTCTGAATGTATGTGCATCAGAGTTCTCCAGAAAAGCAGAAGGAATAGAATATATAAAAACACATACAAGAAGTGATTTATTATAGGAATTTACTTACATGATGATGGAGGCTGATAGGTCCCACAAAATGCCATCTGCAAACTGGAGCATGAGCTAGATCAGTGGTATAGTTTAGTTTGAGTCCAAAGTTCTGAAAATTTTAGTGTTAAAGGGTGGGAAAACATGGATATCCCAGCTCAAGAAGAGAGAGAGAGAATTCACCCTTCCTTAACATTTTTCTTCTATTCAGATTCCCAAAATGTTGGATGATGCCCACTCACATTAATGAGGGTAGGTCTCTTTAATCAGTCTATGGAATCAAATTTAATCTTGTCCACAGACACATCTATAAATGATGTTTTATTAGCTACCTGGGCATTCCTTAGCTCAGTAAAACTGACATATAAAACTCGCCATCACAGAAGATACTGTGGCATATTCACTTAATTTATGATTCCATTTTGACAGACTCTATTGGTAGGATTATTAGGTTTGCTTGCCAGAGGGGACTGAGGTGGGGATAGAAGATAGGCGGCCAGAATTTTACAGTTCTAGCACTGCTAGAATGCAGGTATTGAAAACATTCCGTACTTAGCTCAGCACCTCTTGGGTATGAAGTGATGAATGCCAAGTTTGGTGACATGCTAAAATTTCCCTCACTAAATACCAGAGGAGTTTTGACTTGGTCTTTTATATACTGTACTTCAAATAAGAGTTGGTAATAGACATGCCTTTTGGGTGCTTGTTTTTCCTTCAAAACCCTGTTATGTGCACTCAGACTTTATGACTAATCATACTTTGAAACTTTCTCTCCATAAAGATAGCTATTTCCCATGAGGATCTTGAAAACTTAAGTAAACCCTAGATTTCTTACCCTTGACAACGCCTATGGCCTAGAACTTGAATCCACTTACAAGCCCACTGCTGTCCAGATTCAACCCAAATATAATCAGATAAACAGAGTCAATAAACGTGATTCTCATAGGTTCCTTCTGCTGCATCCTTTTGATGAAACCAGACTTTTCCTACTGATGCTGGTCTGGATCAAACTTTAATTTTCTAAGCCCCTGTCAGCAGAGTGCTATGGACTTACTTAAGGTTTCCTCCATTTCTCTTTTTGAACTACGTAAGTCTAGCATATCTCATGACTAAGAACTTTTGGATCATGACAGAGGAAGAGGGAGATGGAAGGAGAGATCTTTTATAAGTTTTCAAGAATGAATGAAGCAGCTCCATCTGGATGAAACCAAAGCAAAGAAAAATTCTGATCATAAATGTAATGCTTTATGCATTTTAGGGAGATGGATATATTCATACAATTGTGAAGAAGAAATGAAACCATTTGAGAAATTGAGATACATAGTGTTTTTGAGATACACAGTAATTTTGAGTAAGCTGGCCTCCTCATTATTCTTTTGGCTAGCTACAGACAGGGGTATTAGAACTCTGAGAGCTCACTTAACGGATAGGTTTTTATCAGACTGCAGCCATTTCTTTCTCTGTTCTCCTGTCATGGGTGTGGGTTTGGTCAGATTCCATTTCTCCATCATGTAAGTCATAAGGCAGGATTTTAAGCATGGTCTGAACATGTAGGTAATAGACAGTTCCTGAGATGCTTGAGAAGGTTGCCTTATTACTTGACCCTCAGCAACTGACTTTCGCAAATAGGAGGCATCACCTACACAAGGGCAGTTTCAACGTCTCCTTTGAAAAAGTAATTTTCTTTTGTGAGTAACATACTCTGTCATGGTTTATAACAGTGGGGAGAACTGAACGTTACAGAACCCAGGAAGGAAAAAAAGACTGTCTGTCTAAGGAATAACAAGAACTGATTTTATTCTCTGCCATGCAATGATGAAAAGGCATCTTGTAAAAGCTTTTAGTTGGTTTTCTTTCCTCCTAATCGTGTTCAGAAACACATATAAAGCATTTTGTGACTTTGAAAGGAAAAAGGAGAACCATTTTAGGAAAGAATTTCCTTCACTTAAAAAGATTATATCTGACAAGAGTTGGAGACAAGGGCGCCTTATGAAGTGTACAAGTCAATCCTCTGATATAGGAACAAAAAAGTTATTTTGAACTCTGCTGGGGAGAATCTGGGATGGTTTCACAGAGAGGTGATATTTGAGCTGGTCATTAAAGGGTGTATAGGAGTTTTCTAGGTGACAGAGAAGAAGAAAAGACATACTAAAAAAGGGAAAACATAGGCAAAGGCAAAAAAACATTCTCAAAATCTCTACAATTTTTTTTTTGGTAAGAAAACATTGCTTTTTCTCTTGGACTCAGTATCAGAAAAGCTGCTTAGGTTTTAGAGTTTCCAAAAATTAGGTATTAGTAGTAATGTATGTACATATTGGGTTAGTAGTACAATTTCAACTACATTATTTCATTCAACAAGTATTTATTGAGTACTGACACCGTTCTAGCTGTTCAACAGCAGGTGATACAGCAGTGAATGAAGTTGACAGAAAACCCCTGTCCTCATTGTGGACAGAGCTTCTTGATGGTCCTTATAACATTTTTGAGAGTTTTTCTTTGAGGATATTGGAAAAGCAGCTTCTCTTTCTCTATCTCTCCCTTCCATACCTTCCCCTTTTCCTTCTCCCTCCTCCCCTCCCCTCCCCTTGCCTTCTCTCTCTTTCTCTCTCTCTCTCTCTCTCTCTCTCTCTCTCTCTCTCTCTCTCTCTCTTTCTCTCTCTCTCTCTCTCTCTCTCTCTCGTTTTCTCTCCTGTATTTTAGTGGAAATATGTGGATGTTTCTGTGTTGCTGTAACAGAAGGTAATACTATGTCAGGGATGGTAGATAAAGGCATATGTGCTCTTACTCCTTGTTCTTGCCACTTTCTCAGACATAATTAACTATGACTTTATTTCTTTAAAAAACTTTTTATTAATATTTTTATCAACATAATGTTGGCTTACATCAGTTTTTATTTTAGAAGTATAGGGCACCTCCCCTTCAGGTATTGTTGCCATCGTGCATCCACCACCAAAGAACCCATCCAGACCCAGAGTCCTCCTCAGTAGAGCACTCTAAGCCACTTCCAACTCATCAGAACTGACTTGTAAGGTGAAAGTTCTAGGTCAATTACTCCGTATAGTTTTAAATTGGGGGGAAGAAAGGTCAGTTCAGTGAACTCTGCCCTAGATGTGGGAGTCAGTCTATACTGGCTAATGATAGCAATGACAAGTGTTTAGCCTTGTACTCAGTTGAGTTCAACATAAATCTCTTGGGTGCATACTATGTTTTGGCATAAATTGTGGTTCTTGTTATCAAGGAGATTACTGTCCAGTAAAGGGGAGTCAGCGATGTTAACCAGTCTTTGCAGTATGGAGTGGACAAGCATAATGATGCTAGGACAAGACATGAATGCAAACAAAGGAGATGACATGCTACTGGAGTGATGGGGAAAGGATCATGAAAAATCACAGGACATGTTACTTTAAGTTTTAACAAATAATTAGGACTCCATCAGGTGGGTGAGTAATTGGAATGAGGCAAAGTCATGGAGGAATAAAATCATGTAGGTTATCATACAAATTCTAAACTTCTGCTAGATACTTTGACCCTGAGGGAAGAAACATGAACATCAGCATGGCACTCAGGTCAATGTAGAGATTTAATAAATACTTGTAGAAAGAATGAAAGCTATCTAGTCTTACCTTTGTCTCTCTGTGACTGTAACATATTTTATTAATTCATATCTTGAGGTTTTCTAAGTATTTTAAGTTCAGTTGCATTGAGAAACTAATTTGATTCAGTTCAATTAATCAGCACTGAACACACATTCTATGTAAGACCTTACCTTAGAGGATCAGAGAAGGACCCAGAAAAGGTGGTTTTTGAAATGAACCTCCTTTGAATATCTGTAACTAGGAAGGCTCACTAATTTATCATCCAAACCTGACTTTCAAAGGTAAGAGTGTATGCTATTAATAATTACACTGGGATAACAGACATAACTGAAACTGTCCCAGGTGATAGGGCACATTGATTGCTCTTCTTATAACGAACTAGCTTTGGATTCAATCTTGGATTTAAATTTCTACTCTGTTCCTATTAGTTACATGCCTTTGAAAAAAGTAACAATCTTTTGGACTCCTAATTTCCTTAGTTGTAAACTGAGATTATTCTACACACTTCACAGCACAACTGTGAAAGTTATATGAGATAATGAATATATATACACACATGTGTTGTGCATGCATGCACACATACGCATGTGCACACACACACACTCTTTTTTTTAATATATATATATTTTTATTGTTATTTATATCTTTTAAATGTTGCATTCCCCTTGGGTAACCCACCACCAATTCACCCGTGATCCATCTCCGTGGTCCCTCGTGTCCTTCATACTCCATTTTGTGCCCTTATCCTCCCTCTCCCCCAACACTCCCAAGTGTCTCTCTCCTATTTGGTTTCCCTATAGTCCTGTTAAAAGTGAAACCATTCGATATTTTTCTCTTTCTTTCTGGCTGTTTCGCTGAGTATGATCCCCTCTAATTCCATCCATGTCACTGCAAATTGCATGTGTTTATCTTCTTTGAATGCTGAATAGTATTCCATTGTGTATATGCACCACATCTCCTTGATCCAATCATCTATTTTTGGACATCTGGGTTGCTTCCATACCTTTGCTATTGTGAACAGTGCTGCAATGAACATACGGGTGCATGTATCCTTTTGGATTAGTGTTTTTGTGTCCTTTGGGTAGATTCCCAACAGTGGTATTGCTGGGTTGTATGGAAGCTCCATGTTTAGCAGCTTGAGGAATTGCCATACGGCTTTCCATAGTGGTTGGACCAGTTTGCATTCCTACCAGCAGTGTAGAAGAGTTCCTTTTTCTCCACATCCTTACCAGCATTTGTTGTTGCCTATATTTTTTATGTGTGCCATCCTCACAGGGGTGACATGGTATCTCACTGTGGTTTTGATTTGCATTTCCTTGATTATAAGTGATGTTGAACATTTTTTTTCACACACACACTCTTAGCTGAAAGTCTGTTATAGGCAACCTCTAAAATGGTCCTCAATGATCCCTGCTTGTATTTCCCTGTAAAATTTCCTGCCCTAGTAGACCTAGTAACTTGGTTCCAATATGTAGCATGTGGCAAAGTGATAGGATGTCACTGTTGAGACTAAGTTATAAAAAGATTGTGACTTCTATTTTGCTCTCTCTCAGTTCTCTCTCTGGTAGAAGCAGACTACCACATTGTACGCAGCTCTGTGGGGAGACCTGCACAGCAAGGAACTCATATCTTTGGCCAATAGGTATGACGACTGAGGCTTGTCAATAGTCAGGTGAGTGTGCTCTTCCTCTATTTGAGTTTTGAAGGAAGCCTACAGCTCTGGTCAAGAACTTGAGAGCACCCTTAGGAGGGATTATAAATCAGAGACACCCAGCTGACCTATGCCCAGTTTCCCAACCAACTGAAACAAGTCTGAAGACACTGACTTTTTGGGTATTTTGTTATAAAACCATAGATGGCTAATGTAGGTTTTGATGCCTGCTTGTTGCTAGATAATTTCTATTTGAATAGAAATACCTAGATAATGGTAAATAATGATAACCCATGACATTAAAAAATTCACTTCTACTTTCCCCCAATTCTCCTTCAGTAATAGCTTAACCTATCTCATTGCCTTTTATGCACAACACCAAGAATGTGTCTGAAGCCTGATGCACAAGAAGCTTTGCAATTTCACCCATTTTCTGGATCTTCACAGTGACTATGGAGGCAGTTTTCATATGGCAATGAAGTCAAGATATTAAGAAAATGTCTTATTGAGTTAATCCTCTTTGAACTATCAATTTTATTACAACCATTTGTGTCATTCAGTTCATCAAGTTTCATCAAACACCTAAAGAGAAAAATCATATTCATGTCTTCTTGCCAAAGCTTTTATAATTTAGATGGGAAATTGAGACATGTACACACTTAAATGCATAGAAAGACAGAAAATGAAGATGGTCAATTTGGAGAAGCAAGTTTTTAGGGGTCTAAGAATTTGGATTT
>PVIJ01017865.1:0-28090 GCA_004024925.1 Scalopus aquaticus | reverse complement strand
TTTTGATAATGTTAATCCTTCCAATCCATGAGCAGGGGATGCCTTTCCATCTTCTTGTGTCTTCTTCTATTTCTTTCAACAGAGTTTTGTAGTTTTCTTTGTATAAGTCCTTTATGTCTTTTGTTAGATTTATTCCCAGATATTTGAATCTTTTGGTTTCGATTTTGAAGGGGATGGATTTCTTAATTTCTTCTTCTTCTGATTGGGTGTTTGCATATAGGAAGGCTACTGATTTTTGTAGACACTCAATTTTTAATCTATACTCGTATCAGCGAGATTTGAAGAGTATTATAAAAATTATGAGACATTTAATCCACTAAATATGTTAATCACCAGGGAATTATTAATAGAAACTGCAGTTTTTAGAAGAGAAACTGAGGCAGAGTGACATTAATAATCATTCCAGTCACACAGCTAGGAAAGTATGGGGACACGTGGATGTTGTTCAGCATTGTCTTTGAGAACATACAGTGTTTGTCAAAACTCTTTCCTGCTCTGTCTGTCAATTTCATGTGCTAGCCAATCACTGTGATGAAAGTTAAACTAGAGCCTTGCCCAGGTGTACAACAGTGACAGCTGTGCAGTCCCTAAATCACTTCTCTACCCTGTCAACCCCTGAACAAGAAATTACAATCTGGCTAGATCAATGAATTCCTGTGACCATTATAATTCCTACGTCTGGATAGTGTTGCACTTTAAGTGTGTTTCATCTTAATTCCTGCACCTATAACTTTTTGTAAGTATTATAGAGATGTGTTTTGAGAGAGTTCCATTCTTTCTCTCTTCTTTTGCCCAGGGTCCCTCTTCTTCCAGCCTGCTCCTGCTGCCAGTGAGTCACCAAACCTGTCCTCATCACCTTTGCTGATAGGTTCAGTTTCTCATTCAAGCAAAGGCCTTCCCTGCCACACCCTATATCTCTTCAGCCACCAATCATTCCTATGCCTATTCCCTCATTGTTTTCCTTGAGCATGTACTATATAATATGCATGTGTGTTTTCCCTTTTTGCTTCTTTGTTTCTTGTCTACATCCCCCCACCACATACACATAATAGAATTGAGCTCTGTGAACAAGTCCCAGCACATAGTAGGTACTCAAGAAGTATTTCTGCTTTAATGGGAAACTGATTCTGGACGCTCCATATCTCCAGCCCTTTTTCTTCCTTAATTTACTTCCCAAATATTTATGCTCTATAGCTTCATCATAAGTGCTTAGTTTTTATATTTTCATTCCATTCATTTTATAGATCAAGTTTGTTTTAAAAATTCATCAATAAGATGAGGTGCATTAGGCCACTATACTAGTGTTGATGCACTAGGCTATATAATGGTCTTTAGAAACACACAAAATGTAGAGAATTGAGATATGCATCCAGAGCAAAAAGCTGATATGCACAGAGCTTGTGGAACCATTAGCTCTGACCTTCGATGCTCTTATTTTTTGGAGTTGTTCCTCTACGTTATAGTTCACCATGGCATCTGGATCCATCATGACGGCCCCCATCTGTCTAGTGGAAAATCGGGAAAAGCAGCTGAGGGTAAATCGAGAAGCACTGGCGATTCTGGAGAAGATCTCAGAGCCCGTGGTGGTGGTGGCCATTGCAGGGCTGTATCGCACAGGGAAGTCCTACCTAATGAACCGCCTGGCAGGACAGAACCAAGGTAAGTGCTGCTCCGGGGCACAGGACACATGCTGGATGGCAGTGAGGACACAGGCTGATCGCACATCCTCTAGGGTCATTGAGGAGAAGTCTAGCACTTCCCGCTGAAGAACATTAAATATTATTGATAAATTTATCATCTCTACCCCATCTGTCCACAAAAATCTCCCTTTCCCCAACTTTATCAAAGGATGCCTCATAATTTTATCTCAGTTGCTCTTATCTGCTCTATAGCTCAGGTTCAGCAATTATTCCCTTACTTATTCCAACATCAATTTTCCCCTAAACTAGGGCCACTTCAAGTAACACACAAATATTGCTCAATAGGCCCTCTTTTTAAAAATGGATGGATGAAGAACAGACAGTAGATACCTAGTATATTCCACCGAAATGAGGCTACCATAAAGCTTTTTTGCATCATTTCACAGCAAAATTTGATCAATTATACCCCCTTCTAGTTCACTATTTGGCGTTTTCTAATGCGTAAGCTATAGCATAGAGAGTTGCATAAAACTATAATTTTGTGATAAATTTAGTCAATATAAACTGATAAGCTCTATCAATATAACTGACAAGTCAATATAAACTGATAACCTATCAAATTTATAAATGATAAATTAGTATAAACATAGAAATAAAACATTAGCAACATACTAGAGTTCATCGATGTTTACATTTTCATGGTGCATTCTTTCACTCTTCATTTTTAAAATTAGTTTTATTATCTGCGCATGTGTTTCTAAAAATAGCTTAAACTTTAAATAAAGGGAACTCTATTTCTGGTATTCTTGCTTACCTTGTTCAACAAGAAGTTTATAGTAAAGTCATTAGGGTTTGCATATGTTATTTATTTTTATCATACTATACGATATATTATTGTCCAAAATTACCACATTGTATGTATCCATTTCTTGTTGATGAACATTGGTATTATTTCTAGCTCTTATGAGTGGCCCCATATTCTTTTATTTAGATTCCTTGTGTTCGTGATATTCCCAGAGTAGAACTGCTGGCTCATAGTGTTACTGGAACCAGGCTGCTTAGCAGTGGGAGCCTGCAGGAGCGGTGGGGCCTCTTACCCCACTGCTCCAGAGCAGTTGTGGCAGCTGCTCCTGCCCAGTAACTGCCATTTTGAATGGGCCAATCAGGTTCTAGGAGCTGATGGGTCAGTTCAATCAGCTCCAGGATTGAAAATGGTCCAATCAGACTTGTGGATGGTACTCTGGGAGGGTATATAAGCCACGATTGGAGGGCCCTAAGGAAGGGGGAAAAGAGAAGAACAGATTGGAGGGGGAAAGAGAAGATGATGACGAGGACGACACCAGCCCCCAGGAGAAGAAAGACGACCGTTCCAGACTCCGAAGAGAGAAGAAAGTCGGTTCTTGGCCTCCAAGGAAGAAAGAAGAAAGCGTCCAGCAGCCGCCCTCCTAGCAGGAAGAGAAGCTGAAGGACTCTGCAGAAACTGGGCCTCCGGTCCTGTCTCTGACGTAGCCTGATAGGAGCCCCAGAGGCCCTGGGCCTGGTGTCTCAGAGACCTGTTTGTTGGTCTAACCCAGCACCTCCCAAAAATCTACCATTCCCGATGTGTTCTGGGGGGAGGGGCGCCCCTTGAGGATGCAGTGAGCTCTGTTTCCCGTTTGTAAAATAAACCCCATGTTTTTTGTTGTCTCTGTAGCCTGAGGTCTCTTACAATTGTGCGCACGGGTGAGACCCACAGACAGTGACCTGTCCTCTCTTCAGGCGCTGTCCTTTATTGCTTTTGGCCTTTTGACCCCTGTCCGCCCCGATTTCAATAGACTATACATACTTTCAGCCATTCTAAATATTAACAGAGAGCTTTTCAGGCTTTGCATGCAATATATATGCTTATTCGTCAACAGCAATTGAGAATTTTATACACCCTCAAAAAATTAGGTAGAAAGACTGCTGATTTAGTGACTGTTTTTATGCATCATATAGTAATTGGCCTCACTAGGTATAGTTTGAAATTTTTCCCCATATTTTTTTTCTTAGTTCATGAATTCTATTCTAACTTGTTGCCTCTTTTGGTACTTGCTACTTTTTAAGCTCCAAAAGAGGCTAAATGGGGGTGGGGAACAGAATGTGGAGGGTTTGTACCTATGGTGAGAACAATGGATGCTTTGAGAGTGGGTGTGATTGGTAACGTACACCTGGCTGGTGAACCTATAACCTCCGAATCATGTACGGTGTTGTATACAATGTTACCTCAATAAAAAATGAAACAATTTCTAAAAACTTTTAAAATAAATTATTTTCCATAGTTCAATAATGTGACATAGTTTGAGTCCATAATGGTGTGAGATGAAACAGGACTATTCCTTAATAAGTGTCAAATTGGATTGAATGTCCTTGTTGAAATAGTTTTCCTTTTAACCAGGGATCAATTATATGCCCTTCTCTTTCTCTATTTTGTATTTTCTAATGTGCAAGTTATAACATATAGACAGGGTTGCATAAAACTACATATATAATAAATTTATTCCATATAAACTGATAAGCTACAGACTACAACTTTAACCAGTGTAAGCCATGGACATCCTGGACTATCTATTACCTGATGATCTATTACCAACAATACTTTCTCTTTTTCCATTTCAGGATTCCCTCTGGGCTCCACAGTGCAGTCCAAAACCAAGGGCATCTGGATGTGGTGTGTGCCCCACCCCTCCAAGCCAAACCACACTCTGGTCCTTCTGGACACTGAGGGCCTGGGGGATGTAGAAAAGGTAAGACAGGGTACTCCTTTGCTGCATACTTATATTTCACTTTGCCACCTCAATTCAGTTTTGTGACATAATCCTTTGAACAATGTTGTTAAATTCTTTTTCTTGAATTTGTTTCCTTTAAAAGGTCAGTACTTACCAGGAATCGACCCTCTCATTTTTAACACTGCATTGAATGATGCTAGTCAAAAACTTACCTGGTTGCTCAACTGAGGCTTTTGTGTTAAGTACCATGATACCACAGTGAGGGAAGGAAACACCCAGAGTCTTGTTTAGGGAGGTAAGACATAAGCAAGGTTATCAGTACAGGGCACGATGGATATAAAAAGTAAGAAGTGAACCCAATCATTCAGGATATGAGAAACATCTGGAGAAAGCTGTAACCTATGGGGTCAATAGACTGTTCTAATTAAGGTGTGTGGGGGAGGAAGTAGGGGGTTGGGGAGTTAATGAGGTTTAGAATAGGAACTGTGAAAATAGGAGTTCAGTGAAATAGTCTATAAAAACAATCCCCAGAAAAGCTTCAGCTATGCCAGGACTCCTTATTAAGCTTTAGTACAATTCTCTGAGTTTTGAAGATGAATTTTTCACTGATTATATAAAAACATGAATAGACCCACCCAAAATATTATAAATAGAATAATTTAATGTTATATTTTCAGTCTAAGCTCCAAACAATTTTTTCTCCTTATTTATGTAAGTCAGATTCCGAATCGGAAGTAGCAGCAGTGAAGTCCATTACTACCAAAAAGAGTGAGGGTATGAATTTAGAAATTCTGAATTTAAAAATTTCAAAATAAAACACTCAATAATTACCTCAATATAAACTCACAATGATCTACTGATTCTGAAGAGATTGTGCTTTCATAAACCTTCTTTGTATCTCATTGCATTTATCAATGTACCAAAACTCACCAAACTGTAAGTTAATAGTAGCAGAGCTATTGCTGTCCTTGCAACTTGCAGTGTATTGGAGTGTTATCTGATTTTATGACAAGTTATTAAAATCAGTCCTAAATCTCACTTTTAGCCGTGTTATCTACTGCCACACAAATAGCCAACTACTACAGTCAAATGAAAACCTTTGTAATACCTTATTTCTGCACTCCAACAATTTCAGTTATGTTCTATTGGTCCCTCTAACCTCAGGGATCATTATCTTGACATTCTGTCAAAGCTTAAAGCCATACTGTTTTCAATGTAATGCTGTCATATTCTATTTAAACATAAGTATTCTATTTCTTACTCTGAATTAACAGAACACTTTTTCTGTTTTTTGGCAAGTCCCCTATTGTCTTGTTTATGTAGTCCTTGTGGTTTCATTTCCGTGCTGCTTTGTGTATCTGCTCCTCTAGAAAGGCAGTTTCTTGAGGCAGGAATTTTATATTCAAATAAATAAATGCAGCATCTGATGTTTTGCAGATGTGTAGTGAGAAGTGTTAACTTCTTTAATTGAATAATTGTTCCCCTAATAGAGCCAATCATTAAAAATTATTACACAAGCAGCATTGCTTACTTCTAAGTCTAGTCATTGTGTTAAATATTTGACATGCACTAATAGTGTCAATCATTTCTAAAGTTAATTGCAAAAGTATCTCCAGCTATGAGAGGAATAAATGTAAATGTCAAAAAGAGGTTTGGATTTAGAGTTATTTTCAAAATTTATGATTTGTTACACCACTATTCAGTAACAATACAAAGGACATAGTGAGTGAGGAAATGATTAGTGAAAGACTAGTAAGCTCCAAAATCCCCGACTGTAATGCACCTTCTAGGGTGACCCCAAGAATGACTCGTGGATCTTCACACTGGCCGTGCTTCTCAGCAGCGTGTTTGTCTACAACAGCATGGGCACCATCAACCACCAGGCCATGGAGCAGCTGCAGTATCCTTCCTGGAGCTAAACTACCTTGTATTATCGAGTGTGTGGGAATAGCACTGACACTATTTTTTCTTTCCCTTAACTCAGTCCTCCTTGAGAACTGGGAAAGGGTAGAAGAGGGCAAATAGGAATGTTTATAAAACTGGTTTGGGAGAGTTCTGGAAGTTTTGTTGAAGGGCCCTCCTCATTCCTTAGCTAAGATCCCAGCTATGTGACTAAACTAGCAGAGCTCATCAGGACAAAATCCTCTCCCAGCTCTGGTGAAATAAATGACTCAGCCGAGTTTGTGAGTTTCTTTCCAGACTTTGTTTGGGCTGTCCGTGATTTCACACTGGAGCTGAATATACAAGGTGACCCCATCACTGAAGATCAGTACCTGGAGAATGCCTTGAAGTTGATTAAAGGTATAAAGAGTGTCCTGGGTGATGGAAGGTTCAGTGGAGGTGGGATGACACAAACCCTGTCATTCAGCAGCCAAGATGACTCTACTTGACTTTGGATTGAAACTAATGATGTTGGTTGTTGGTGTATGACTGGTAAAGTCAATCATTATTACTGGAAAAACTCCAGTGATCAGAGTTAAAGCCTCTAATGAAATTTAGAATCCATTATTGCACAAAATAATTTCAGAAAAATTGATACCTTGAAAAAATTCATGGTTACAACCAGTGTTCCAACTTCCTAAGACCCACCTATCTGTTTTACTTACGCAGCTTAAGTGTTCCTCCACTTCTATTTAGAGAAAAAATGTCCATTAGATTAGAAATAGGTAACTCCAGAAGCACAAACATATCAAATTACTGAACTTTCGAAATATATTTCATGCAGTTTATTTTACTAGCTTACATAATTACATATAAATAGTTTTATACACCAGAAGTTTCTCCAAAAGCATCACTCTATCCCTTTAGTGAGTCTGTCCAATCCTTTCTTTTTGGTTTCTCATAACAACACACTCTCTATTGTATAGTTTTACATTTGTGTAGTTATGTTAATGCAAGTATTCATTAATAAGGTTATAAATAGCAGAGATGATAATGGATGATATCTAAAATCAATATCCATTCAGTTTATTTACTCATTTTTTCATTCTTTTTTATTTTAAATTTTCTTAGTCATCTTTATTTTTTTGAGTGATTATGTAAAATTTCATTATTCATCCATTCAATATTTTCCCAATTTTTTTAGAATAAATTATTTATTTTTATATATTTTACATTATTGCTCATTTTTGTACAATGTTTGCTTTCTTTTCTCAGGTGTAGTCTCCATAGAATTTCCACCACCAATTCACTTGTGCACCATCATCATAGTGCTTTGTGCTCTTCCCGCCCTTATTTTGGGCCCTTTCCCTCTCCCTCCCTGCAGAATATCTCTGATTTATAGTTTTCTGTTTATTTTTGTTTTGTTTTGTTTTTTATTTTTATCATTTTTTCCCCTGATGCTTTATTTGGTTCCCTATATTCCTACTATAAGTGAAAACATCGGATATTTTTCTTTTTCCTCTGACTTAATTCACTGAGCATAATCCCTTCTAGGTCCTTCCAAGTTGCTGTGAATGGCATTAGTTTATCTTTTTTGATTGCTGAATTGTTTTCCATTGTGTATATGTACCACATCTTCGTGATCCAGTTTTCAATTTTGGGGCATTTGTGTTGTTTACAAGTCTTACCTATTATGAATAGTGCTACAATAAACAGGGGTGCAGGTAACCTTTTGAATAATGTTTTTGTGTCAATTGGGTAGATTCCTAGGAGTGGAATTGCTGGGTCATATGGTAGCTCCATTTTTAGTAGTCCGAGGAACCTCCACACAGCTTTCCATAGTGACTTGACCAGATTGCATTCCCACCAGCAGTGTAGGAGAGTTTGATTTTCACCACATCCTTGTCAACATTTGTTGTTGCTGTTTTTTTTAATATGTACAACTCTCACTGGTTTATGGTGGTATGGTGATTTGCATTTCCCTGATTATGAGGGATGTTGAACATTTTTTCATAAGCCTGTTGGCCATTTGTGTTTCCTCTTTGGAGAAGTGTTTTTTAAGTTCTTCTGCTCATTTTTTGACTGGATTGTGTACTTTGTTTTAGTTGAGTCATGTGAGTTCTTTGTATACCTTTGTGAGCAGTCAATTTTCAGTTGTATGGAGTGCAAAAATTTTTTTCCAGTCAGTAGGGTGTCTCTTTGTTTTGGTTAATGTCCTTTTGCTGTATAGAAGCTTTGTAGCTTGATGTAATCCCAACTATTTATCCTTTCTTTCACTTTCTTTGCTTTGGGGAATGAGTCTTTAAAGATATTACTGAGATGTATGTCATATAGTGTTTTACCTATATTTTCTTCTATATGTTTATGGTTTCAGGTCTTATGTTCCATTCTTTATCCATCATGAGTTGTTTTTGTTGTATGGTATGGGGTAGTGGTCTAATTTCATTCTTTTGCTTATGGTGATCCAGTTTTCCCAGCATCATTTATTGAACAAACTATCCATGTTCCATTGCATATTCTTTGTCCCTTTGTCAAAGATTAGTTGTCCATATATGTGTGACTATTTCTGGGCTTTCTATTGGTTTCATTGGTCATTGTGTCTGTTTTTGTTCCAGGACCAAACTGTTTAATTATTATGGGTTTGTATTACAGTTTGAAGTTTGGGAGTGTGATACCGCCATTCTCCTTTGTTTTAGTCAGAAGAGCTTTGGCTATTTGAGGGTTTTTTTGTGACTCCATATGAATTTCATCAATATTTGTTCTATCTCTTTGAAGAAAGTCACTGAGATCTTTATTGGAATAGTGTTGGAACTGTAAATTGCTTTTTGTAGAATGGCCATTTTGCTAATGTTAATTCTTCCAAACCATAAGCAGGGATTTCTTTGCATTTCTTTGTGTCTTCTTCTATTTCTTTAACTTAAAAAAAAAAATTCCATACCAGTTAATTAATCATTTATTCAGTCTTTCAAAAAACATTTATTTGACAGTTGATATAGATCCAGAATGCCTCTGGATGACATTATCAAGTTCAATATAATTTGACATAGAGAAGTGGTGAGGCTTCTAAGTTGCAAAGCTTAATCTTAGTATTTGGTGCTGTCTGATAAAAGAAATTTTATTCATACTTCTTTTGTTATTCATTGAGTCTTTATTTGCACAGTTACGTTTTTATAAAGGTTGTCTTTACTTTCCTCTTTATGAATTGTCCCCTATATGACATTTTCTCAGAAATATCATACCTACCTTTATTGATGCCTATACTTAAGAAACTGTATCTCGATACTAACATGTTATCAGAAAAATATTTCTGAAAATTTTTTGCATTAAACCAGCATTCAACAACAGGTAATAAAGAGTCAATCACTGCATACCATTAAATACTAAAGAAAATGCTAATTAGTTTCTTCACTTGGAACAAAAGACCCCTCCCCCCTTCACTCTTGGTCTGTATAAAGGATTCTCCATATCTTGGACAGAATTATATACAGTTGATTTTTTTTTTTAATTTTTAAAAACGATTTATTTATTTGTTTGTTTGTTTGCTTGTTTGTTTATGCATACAAGCTGGGGTGTAGGCCAGAGTTGTGGGTGGTGAGAGGATTCACCAGAGACAGAGTTGGGAGCAGAACAGGCAGATTGACCTAAGTACACTGCTGACGGGAGCAGCGGGTGAGGCAGGAGAGCTCTGCTGCACCCTGTGGGAAGCTCCCTGGACAGGTATCGAACTCCTGCTGCAGTGGCTCTGGATAGCTTCACAGTGCTGTGCTTAACTCATTGCGCCACGAGGGAGGCCCTATAAGGTTGATTTAAATGATTATAAAAAGAGAAATTTACTGGCAAAGGATCTAGATGGATGAAAGATCCCTGGAAATGAAGTTTTCAGCCCCAGCTTTAAAGCATTCCTTCAATGATTATTTTTTCTCCACTTGTGAAGGTGATGACACCCAAATCCAGACTTCCAACCTGCCTAGAGAGTGTATCAGGAGGTTCTTTCCAAATAGGAAGTGCTTTGTCTTTGACCGACCTACAAATGACAAAAAACTGTTACACCACATGGAGAAAGTGTCAGAAAATCAACTGGATTTGAATTTCCGAGAGCAATCTCAGAGTTTCTGTTCCCATATCTTCACACATGCGAAGGCCAAGACCCTGAGGGAGGGGATCACTGTGACTGGAAATGGTGAGTCTCTTGTCACAACATGTCTCTGTGGCTCAGTGTGTGTGATGAAACTCATAGCTCCCTGAGTTTAGTGGCACTTTTGTGTCTTTCTCTTGTGGTAGAGTAAGGCAGGTGTTCATGTCACACATAGAAATGCAGGTTCCTTCATTAATATTTCCCTATAAAAGGGTTTATTGAACCCTACTTTGTCTCTTAAAACTAACACACTAATGACATAAGAAATGCCTGCTATTCATAGAAATCTGTGTGAAGATGAGTTGATGGGAAATGTTTCTTGTGAGGATACACAAGATGTTCTATGAATTTGCAATAGTTAAAAATAAATAGCAGGACATGAGTTTCTGAGAGCTCATTGAGAGTTTGAGAAACTGTTTAAATATAATCTTAATCTAGGGCTGGATCATGGACAGGCCACCCAGGCAGACATACAATGACCCTGCCTGACAAATGTGTGTGACACTGGCCTGAAATTCATATGATTTTTTATAAGGGGGTCTTTATTTCATATGGAAAGAGTGCCAATATATTAGGCACTTCACTTAGCTGTAAAATAAGCTCTTTTTAATTTTATTTCTGTAAGTAAAATTTTCTTGAAAATCCTTGACTATAAAGGTTGATAACATTAACTTATGATTGTAAACATGATGAATTAGAAAACCATAAGAGAGAATAAAAGATACAAAGTGACATTATGACAAGGATGTTGATTCATAGAAGAGGAAAGAGGAGAAGACAATGATGAGGACAAGGTTGAAGATGAAGCAAAGATGAAAATGAAGTTATTTCATTAAACTTTTTGTGATACTTAGAATGCTAGTCTCTAACTGTCATAATTTTTTTTTACTCCCTAAATATCATATGACATTCAGGGATGGGGACTCTAGTTGTGACCTACGTGGATGCCATCAACAGTGGAAGTATACCTTGTTTGGAGAATGCAGTGACAACTCTGGCCCAGCTTAGGAACTCAGAGGCTGTCCAGAAGGCAGCCGACCACTACAGGCAGCAGATGGCCCAGAGAGTGCAATACCCCACGGACACGCTCCAGGAGTTGTTAGACCTGCACGCGACCTGTCAGAGGGAGGCCACTGCAGTCTTCATGGAGCACTCCTTCAAGGATGACAAGCGGGAGTTCCAGAAAATGCTTGTGGTAATAAGTCTTAGCCTTCAGTGGCCCTTATTTCTGTGTTTCCAGAATGATAAACTCGACTCACCCTGCTCAATCCTATGGTTCATTTGCTCTCATTGTAAAAGAATTTGATGCTGTCCATCCTTTTTCTAAAAGAGTGGCACTTTTTTCCTATTATGACAAAACAAGCTACCATGAGCTCAGCAACTTAAAACATTTCTTAGCTCACATTTCTTCTCATCAGATCCCACAAAAGATGGTTTTGGACCCTGCATATGTACAAGTAGAAAGCAAGTTACAAATGGGCTTATTTTATCATATGGAGGCACTGGGGAACCACCCCCTTCTTTTAATCCACCAAGAGCACATGCTATGCTTCTTTTGTTCTCAAAATTTACATGACTACCTTCTCTGCCCCAACCTACAAAAAAAAAAAAAAAATGATTTTAAAGGATACAAATGATTAGGTAATGACCATCTGGTACTCTCTATTTCTTAAAGTCCATTTCCAATAATGTTTGCATTATTCATTGTTGATGGGAGGAACACTGTTAATTCTACCATCTAAAGTGAACCATTGATAACCCTATGCATATTCCATATTTAAAGTGGTCAGAGGATAGATCATAAAAGTTCTCATTACAAGAAAACAATTTATAAATATGTAAATGACAATTACTAACTAGAGTTAGGTGGTGATCATTGGACAGTGCCGGCAAATATGAAATATTTATGTTGAACAAATGAAACTATTAAAATATTTATGTCATAAACAAAAGCAAAAACTAGCAGGAAACCACACAAAAGAGAAATCTAGAGGGGAGAGGGAGGAAGAGAGACCAAAATAGGGGAGAAATGAGTACAAGGGACTATGGTGATGGTTTACAGGAGAATTGGTGGTGGGAAACCTACAGGAAATACACAATAATGTAAATGATATAATTAAATTTTAAAAAAGCAAAAAAAATTTATGTCAGTTACACTTCAATTAAGAAATAAAAAGAAGTGATTAGTTCATGGCTATCAGCCCTACCACTTCAGAGATAATGACCTAAGTCCACAGGAGACAAGGGACTTTCAACAAGTTATGAAGACAATTAATTAGAACTGGGGCGAAAACACGCCCCCTGACTCCTGGTCACTCCATGTTTCATCCACTCTTAGGTCACTAGACTGCTGCTTACAGAAGGATCACTGTTGGACTTTCCCTCCTAACAATTTCTTTTTTTGGATTTCTCCATGGCAGGAAACCATAGAGAAAGAGAAGGAAAATTTCTTGCTGCAGAATGAAGACGCATCTCTCAAATATTGCCAGGCTGAGCTTAGTAAGATTTCAGAGTCCTTGATAGAGAGCATTTCCAGAGGAACATTCTCTGTGCCCGGAGGACACAGTGTCTACTTAGAAGCTAAGAACAAAGTTGAGCAGGACTATGAGCTGCTGCCCAGAAAAGGACTTAAGGTGAGGAATAAACAGAGCTGAGAAATGCAAAATTGAGTGGTAGGCTTTAAGACTATAGCATTACGTGCTAGATAAAGGAAAGTATAGAGATAGCTCATTTTAGCTTTTGTATCCAAATTTTTTAAATATTCTTAATTAAATATTTCTCACCAAATATAAGATTTATTATCAGTGATCTAAATGAAATAGACCATTTCTTTCACTTAGCAAATAGTGTGACCATTTTTGAGCTGTCTATTGGGAATATATAATGGAAAGAAACAAAACCGTTCTCAAGATGTTTTGTCTTTCCAGAGAAGGAGAAATACATTGTGTATTGGATATGTTGAGGTAACAGTTATCACAAAGGTATATATTGAGGTGATGATGATAGTGATGGTCGTGATGGTGACTGATGACTGACATATTTTGGCAATCAATTCCTAAATTTAGATCTTGGATTATCAGTTAAATCCCAAGGATAATGTGAATTAACTACTACTTCCAATGAACTACACATCCCATTATAAAATTGAGAAAAGGAATGCACTGAGTAGTTAATAATTTGTGGGCAAATACATAGCTAGCGAGTAGCAGAGCCAGTAGGGAAGTTCTAGTACCTGGCAGGCATTCAAATTCAGAATGAACTTTAGGAAACTTCCCTGGAAGAAGAGGTCGAGCTACATGTTTTAGTGTCAAAAAATGACATCTCATAAGGAAAGTATACACAAGCACCCAATCTGAAGGGAAAAAATGCACAGACATTGCAAACAGCTGACACTTTGTGCTAGTAGGACAGGACATAAATCTCTATTCTGTGACCTGGGAGAGGTTGTGGGCAGCATACTTCAAAGAAGAAAGTGTAGAACTAAAATAAGAGCTACTTTAGCTGGTGTTCATTTTGTGGCCACTGAAGAAAAGAACCAGTGTGGACCCTCAAATAGATGAAGAATTTACAGGATGTTATTTATAGTTTCATTGAACAATAATTTCCCTATTAAGAGGCTATATCTTTGCTGCCTGATTTGTTCTGGCTCCATGTTGTTTCCTCAGGCAAAGGAGGCCCTGCAGAGATTCCTGCAGTCACAGTCACCAATAGAGGAATCCATCCTGCAGGCAGACAGAGCCCTCACTGATGGGGAGAAGGCCATAGCAGGTATGGGGCAGGGAGGGGAGGTCCTGTAATGCATTGACATGGGTGTAAGCAAAACCTTCCTGAAACAATCAGTGTCTTCTATTTCTGTGGGGAAAATGATACTTGTGAAATAAACCAGATGGGTTTTGTTGTTCCCACAACCAAACAATGACTTCCAGTCACATTCTGATCCTTTTTCCTGGTGTGACTACTAGGTGGTTTCAGAGATTCCCCCCTGATATTTTAAAAACTATTAATATATACAGTGTATATTAAGAAATTAATCTACTATTAAGGTCTACTAGCTCAGAAGGGTACAGCTCTGCATTACTGTTTTTTTCTTCTCCCTGCAAAACTGTTGTGGAACAGCTGAGCGGGCCAAGAAGGAGGCAGCAGAGCAGGAACAGGAGCTCCTAAAACAGAAAGAGAAGGAACAACAGCAAATAATAAAGGCTCAAGAGAAAAGTTTCAAGGAAAACATAGTCCAACTGAAAGAGAAGATGGAGAGAGAAAAAGATGAACTACTTAGAGAGCAGGAAGAGATGCTGGATCATAAACTGAAGGTATGAGTGCACAGGGCCTGAGCAGTGACTGAGGGCAAAACTATCATTCCTCAGTAGGAAGAGAACAAAAAAATTTAACTAAAATTATGGCCTGGAAGTAAATCCAAAGGCATATGATTTCATGAAATAGCAAATAAACCTGGAACATGTGAAGCCTTAAATATGTAAGATTCAACACCTGTCAAATTTCATTTTGCAGAGTACAAAAATCACAGATGGCTGTTTATGTGATTATAAGATCAGATTCTGACCCCAAAGTCAATAGACTTGACCTAGAGTCCTATTATTCAAAAGGACTCTAAAGTCTTAGAGTCCTTAATGTTTCATAAAATCACAAAAAGACCTGAAATAGACCCACTTGGTCTTGAAAGTATCAGATTGTGCCTGATATGAAATAGGGGATGCTAAAAACACTAAAATTGAGTCAATTTTATTCCAAATTGCCTGATTCATCCTGTACAGGTAGAGTGTAGAGAATGTGCATGAATAAGCCTGGAGGGCATTCTTAGAAGCATTCTTTGTCTCAATCTGGAGTGTGATAACAGAGTTCTCTAGAGAGCCAGCCCTCCCCATTATTTGTTACACATGTGGCTTGTGCCACCTCACTGGAACTCAGAGATGTTAAAGTTACACCTACATTCCCTCCCAAATTGTGTTCATAGGATTGGAAAACACTGCTGGCATATTGTCGGGCCTGGCTCAGGCCCCACTTTGCCCCCACACTGAGATGTGCTTAGGGGTCATAGGGAGCTACAAACCATGGATACTCCCACTTCACAGGTCCAAACATCAGGATGTATTTTACAAACTCATCAAAAAGCATCTAAGGTAGCGGGAAGCAGCAGGATATACTTAGCTGCTACAATTGTTAAATACAAAATACTGCTAATCGGGCATATTTAGCAAGAGAATTTCTTCTTTTTACAGATGCAAGAAGAACTACTTGCTGAAGGATTTAAAAAGAAATATGAGGAGATGAACAGGGAGACAAATCAGCTAAGAGAAGCTATTCAACAAACCAGAAGCAATAGATCCACAGCAATCCTTGATGGCCTCGTTGCAGCTGGTGGCGCGTTAACTGCAGTACTGCCCGGGCCTTTTAAGGTCCTTGGTGTAGGCCTGATTGGTCTTGGCACAGTGATGGAGTCTCTCTTTGGTGGTTGTTGCATTCAATAAATTTGAAAAGTAAAAAGTTATTGCCATAGGGTATCAGGGGCTGACATCTTAAAAACAACATTCGTTTTGATTGAATTAATATAAAGTAATGGAAAACAAATTAGAATATAATGACTCAATCATAGAAAAGTTTCCCACAAAACAAAAAAGACAAATAGTAAGATGAAGAAATCATCTGCAACTACATTACGGTCATGGAGATAATTTCTCAAAGCTATAACGAGATAATATAATCAGTGAGGAATTATTAAAAAAGAAAAAAATTAACTTTACCGATTATTAAAAATATCAAAGTAAAATTAAAAGTGAACCATGTCATCTGTCAAATACCACCTGGAAAACTTTTGATAGGAGGCCAGACTAGCACATTGGGAAACTGACAGAGTCTCATATTTGAAGCAAGAGTGCAAATGCTGCAAATATATATCTCAAAAATTTAAATGAAAACGCTGTTGATTGAGCAACTCTACGTTGACCTTATACATTTTTTAATCCAAATTTGAAAGGAGATAAAAAATAATGTATTACGTATTAATAACTTACTAATGTATTAAAATTGCAGAGATTTTTGTATCCCTAAAAGATGAAACAACTTTAAAGACCCTCTGTCAGATATCTATAAGGTAACTCTCAATACATACTTTAAAAAGAAACTCTATAGTCACTAACATGAAATTAAAAAAATTCTTTATACTGACATGAAAATATGCTAAGATTTATCATGACTGAAAAAGAGATGCAGAAATTATATACCGGTGAACCACTGAATTTACAAAAGAACAAACACACCATCTATCTATGGGAAAAGAAAACTAAAATAGTTTCCGTGGATAAACAGTAGAGACATGGGAGGATATTTGTTTTACTTTGTATGTTCATTGTGCCTTTTCTACCTAGCAAGAATTGTAATTCATTTAAACAGAAGTAGACGCAATTACTAAAATGAGACCAGCAGCATAATCATGGATGGGGAGTTCCCACAGCTGGAGGAATAGACGCTAGGAGGGACAGCTGCGTCAGTTCCCCAGAACAGTCTGCTGGCTAAAGCAGGAAACAGAAAGTACAAGAGCAACAACTTAATTTTGTTTTCATTTGGGCCTCTAAAAATCCTTGAAATTCTGTTCTAACCTATATTCAGATATAAGTAATAGGGGTGAACAGCAATGGTTCCCAAAGTCAGCCCCACATCTATCAAAATGGTAAATTTCCAGGAAAATTTTGTTCAAATTGTAGGAATTCTTTCTGTCAGTGCTTAAAACTCTTGGATTAGAATGGAACGCTTGTAATTCCATAAACTGTACCTATTCTCTCGACTCAGCCTGTGCACAGAGGACACAACGGTCCTCACATAGTCCTCTTCTCTTCCCTACCCTACACTTCTTGCCCTGTTCCTCCTCACCATTTCCTAACTGCCTGAGACTGGGTAAGGTGTCTTCCTGTGCTTTGAACTATGTTGTCCCTCCTGTGACTTACTAATTATGATTTAGAATTCCAATTTTAAGATTTTTGTCTGGGTGGTTTGAACGTACTTTGAAGAATTTGTTGTAGTGAACTTGTTTTCAGGTTGGATCGTTGGACTTTCTATCTGTATGGACAATTGTCAGCAAAAGTGTCATGCAGTTGAGTGATTATCGATTGGAACACGCAAAGAAGAATGTCAGTATCAACATACATAAGGCAATGCTAGCAAAATTGTGCCCATCAGTATGATATGCAGATGATGCTTCCATCATTAAAATTGTGAAATTGTGATGTCCTGTTTAGCTGTCTTGTTTCCTCATTATGAAATTATATTTGATGGACTTTGTTATCATTTATCTTACTGTTACCACAATGTCCAACACACAAGCATATGTATTCCACAAATATGTGTGAATAAATATATGAGCCACTACCCTTTGGACAGGTCCCAAATACTATTTCCTTTTTATATTAGCTTCTCTCTAGCATTCTCAAAATAAAGAATTCAACTTTAAGAATTAATGCAGAAGAGACTCAGAGGTAAAAAGGACATGACCGTCCATCTGAATATGTCACCCTATTTTCTCTGAAATATTAGACATTCGATGTGTTCTGGGTTCCTCAAGTTTCATGGGTAATTTTCCCATGAAATTACCTAGCCAAAACCAACAGACCTTGGCTCATAGAACAATTACGGTGATCAAAATCATAAATCATCAATACTTCTATCATGCAACCCTCTCATTTCCACCATAATACCTCTGCCCCTTCAAGGTTTTGCTGAAATAGAATATACTTTTGATACAAGTAACCATTTAAGAAACAATTTAAGAAAACTTGTCTCCTATCAAATCTTAGAGGAAAAAATCTTACTTATTCACCATTGAATTTGACATTATTTGTGGGTTTTATGGCCTTATTATGTTGAAGCATGTTCCTTGTATTCCCATCTTTTGAGATTTTTAAATCGTAAATTGATGCTCAATCTTGCCAGTTTTTCTTGCATCTATTGTTATGATCCACCATCAACATCCACTGGAGATCCCCTGTAACAGCACCATATTTTCTATATCAAATACAATGATGTAAGGAAAGAACTTAGAGATAGTGATGAACATTGTAATGTTCTTATGTAATGTTTTCATCTCCATCTATTCTGGTTGGTATGAGTCAATTCACTCTCACTTTTTCCTTGCTATGGTCCCCCTTACAAGGTATAAATTTTTCCACTTGAAGGGAAAATGTTGTGATAGGGAAAATTTATGTACATTATAGTGAATTATAAATGTTTCCCAAAATGTTCATTATACTGAACAGTTATCTGTTACTGATATTTTATTGACATTCTAATTTTAGAAAAGAACTCTATTTCTCAACCTAGAAACACAATTTTTTTCCCCTTATTTACCCTTGTATCATAAATAATCCACAGAAACAGATTCAGTTATCCCTGGAGCCAACTTCTTGGTACCTGACATAAACAATACACATCACTGTTCAGGAGCATAAGCAGCTGACTTCTTAGCATTAATCCTATTTCAAAGCAGCCCTGCTCTACCTTCACTGTCAGCAGCACTAATAATAACCTTGAGAAGATTCCAATTGGCCTGCAAAAGTAGGTAAAGTATTTTAACGACTCGTACAACTAAAATGTTTTTAGAAGATGCAAAGAATTTGAATAAATTTGTTTTAGAAAATGACGGGGGGGGGCTTAAAGAAACTATCTTTTTAACATCACTATATACTTTAAGATATGTGATTACTAAATTAACAAATGAATCAAGTACTCACTTAGGCATTTACTCAAATGCACTTCAAAAGTTTATATAATCAAGTGATCAGAATGGAAGGTTTCTCTCATATATTAACTACTGTATGTTTAGTGACATCTTCCCATTGAGCTTGTTCTCTGTGCCAAGCTTTATTCTAGGTGCTGGAGATGCATCTGTGATCATAGAAGGTCCCTGCTCCCATGAACATGAATTTCAGGTAGTCGTAGGAAAAAAAATATATATCAAGGTGATTAGGTGGAGAATAACAGATGGTTCAGAACAGACCTCAATGAGTGATGCCATATGCCTGAGATCAGTGGAATCAGCAGGAGCCCTTATGCCAAGATCAGGTTAAGTTGCTTCTAATGTAGAAAATGTGCACTGACACCTAGGGCAGGAAAAACCTGGGTGTGTTCAGCACTGAAAGATCCAGAAAAAGTCATATTTTCCAAAGAAATGAAAGTGCTACTTACATAGAAACATTTACAATGTAATGGCAAATTTTTTAAAGAGTACTCAACACCATTCATTTAATTTCAGATCTTGGCTTATAGGTGGAATCAACAGAGAGTAAGAGCCCTTTCTCCTTACTTCACTATTTTTTTTTTCCTTTCAGAAGCAAGGAGGAAGGGGAAGAACAGGGTTAAAAATTAAACAGAGCTTAACTCTTGAATTCCACCTCTATTACTTGATTGATGAATGTGTGCAGGAATATTATTTACCCTAACTCAACTTCTTTATTTACACAATAAAGTGGAGATATGATTATAATCAGGGCCATTTAGGTCTGTAACATGTGTAGCTGTTGGTAATCTGTGAGGATTACTTAGCAAACTTAGAAAAGCAGTCTAGTGCAGCATCTTAAGAAGACTAGTTGGATCAAGAATGTTTTGGTTACTTTTGATTACTTTTGATCCTATGATATGGGGCAAGACATTGAAAGTTTCTGTTCTCAGTACTTTACTAAACAGCTTCCTCTTTAAAGAATTAGCTGTGGTAAATTGGTAAATAAAATCTTTGGGCATTGAGATATAAGTCATGCGCCTCAGGTAAGACGTCATCTCTGAGCCTGGGGCACACAGTAATACATGGCGCCCCTTCCTGACTGCACTGAATATTAACTATCTGGTGCTTGGCCAGGTGCGGGCTTTACCTGAGTGTGTCAGACATGGCTTTCTGTCACTTATTGCATGTATAAATGAGGAACCAGGTCTACTGTAAGTGTAGCCATTTTTAAGAAAAGTATAGCTAGAAAATAATATTCCACTTTCTCATTTACAGCTTCTCCAACTGATGCCCAAACTTAAAGTACATTCTCTTATATATCATGGACATTTCCCTTAAAACAATAAATGATTTTCTATGTAGGAAAATCTTCAAAAAAAATTGAAGATTTTAGTCAAGAAAACACATGAGCCCATGTAACCTCCTATTAGCACAGCTTTCTGCTTGCTGACTCACTACTTTGTTCCCTGTGCTTTTAGTTTCATGTTACTCTAAATCCAAATCTGTTAGTAGAACTTTTATTTAGATTACATGGTTATGAAGGAATTCCAGAGAGCCACATGACATTGGAAGGATGACATTAAAGTTCAATCATCCTGTGACAGAAGTCAAAGAAATCATTCCACCTCAACTGAGGAGAAAAACAGGTACGATCTCCTACTACTTCTCACCACAGCAGCTTTCTCTCCAGCTCCATAGTTCTGTTCTGGGAGCTGCAGTCCAGGATGAGGTTGGGACAGGTGAAAGGGATTGTTCACAATAAATTGTTTACCAAAATCTGCCCAGGAACAAGATATGCAGGAGCTGAACCTGACATAGGGCATATGCTGCTATGAAGAAAACCCATGTGTACTGAGATGACTGGGTGTCCCACCCATTACTACTGTGCTGGTGAGGAGCTGGGCAGCAGCAGGTGTGACAGGTACCGGGAGTGTTTTTCTCTTTGCTGACATTGTCTGTGTTGACTGGACACTAACGACAATGCTCTGTGGTGAGTGAACTTGCCATGATGTGCCAATTCACTCCTCACCCCTTACAACTAGGTTCAACCTCACTACTTTACTAAACAGCTTCCTCTTTAAAGAATTAGCTGTGGTAAATTGGTATACATGACCTCTCAGTGCTCTCAACCATTTTGATCCGGTCTTGTGGAAACTCCACCCTGAGTTCCCTACTTGGCACTAGCTTCATTCATCACCTACTGACTGACAGTCTCCTTCTCTCCTTTTCAGTTCCTCTTCCTCTTCCTGCCTTGTCCTCTTTTCCTCCTCTTCTTCCTGCTTCTGTTTCTCTTCCAGCAAATATGGGGGGCGAGGGGGAATAACTAACAGAAAACCTATTAGTGTGTGGGTGGAAATGTAAATATTTGACTAAATCCATCTCTAGTTCTCTCTGTGTGTCCCCTCATCTTTGCAATCTTACTTCATAGTCATTTGTTTTCATTTCACACACATATCTACACAAGCATGATTTTAGGACCTTTCAGTATTTGCAACTATGCAGTTGTATCCCCACTTAGCTGGGGGCTAATTTAGTATTAGATGAATGAAGTTTAAGTTAACGATTTTGTGCTTACATAAGCTTATAATAAGGCTTTGGAAGGGTCTCTGGCATGTGTTTCACAAAGTCTTTCATAATTTTTTTAGAACTTTAAAAACATTTTTTAACATTACTAACCAAAATAGTACCTTGTTTACAAAACTAAGATACACATCGCAATCACCCAAAACCCACTGATTATGTAAGGGTTTGTTCTTGGTGTTGCATATTCTGCGGGTTTGGTCAAATGCACAATAATATGTTTTCTTCATCACAAAACCATACAGAATATTTTCATTGGTTTCTTTCACTTATTAATGTGTTTAAGCCCCTTTATGTCTTTTCACAGTTTGATGGCTCATTTCTCTTTAGCATTGAATATTCTTCCAATGTTAGGATGTAGCAAAGTTGATTTATTCATCCATCTACTGAAGAATATCTTGGTTGCCTCCAAGTTTTGGCAGTTATGGAGAAAGTTGCTACAAACATTCATATCATTGTGATTGAATCATTTAAAGCAGAGTCTTTCAGAAATGTGGATTCTGGTTGATCATGGCAGACCCTCTATATCAATTCAATCCCCAACACCCCCTAGCCAATTCATCTTTATTTCTTCTAAGCATTCACCATCAACTAATATACATATATATTTTGCTTATTTGCATTTTTATAATTTTTCTCCTTCTACTGAATAGAGCTCAGGAAACAGAAACTTGAATTGCTTGATGTGAGCAACTAGGTCAGGGCCTCATTCATGTCTTTTTCTTTTGCTCATTGTTGGATTGTTGAAATAGAAGCAATTTTACTCTCAGCTCAGGGTCAATTATAATGCCCTTCACGTTCTCTATTTGGAATTTTCTAATGTGCAAGAGATAACATAAAGACAGGGTTGCATAAAACATACATATATAATCCATTTAGTAAATATAAACTGATAAGCTATAGACCACAAGTTTAACCATGTAACCTATGGACATCTGGATTATCTATTACCTGATTATCTATTAGCAGTAACACTTTCTCTTCTTCCATTTCAGGATTCCCTCTGGGCTCCACAGTGCAGTCTGAAACCAAGGGCATCTGGATGTAGTGTGTGCCCCACCCCTCCAAGCCAAACCACACCCTGGTCCTTCTGGACACTGAGCGCCTGCGGGATGTGGAAAAGGTAAGGCAAGGTGCTCCTTTGCTCTTGATACTCTACTTACATTTCACTTTACCACTTCAATTCAGTTTTATGACATATGCTTTTGAACAATGAGGTTAAGTTCTATTTCTTGAATTTGTTCCTTTAAAAAACAGTACTTTACTTATTAGGAAAAGATTCATTTTTAACACTGCATTGATAGATACTCAAACTTACTGGGTAGCTGAATCGAGGCTTTTGTGTTAAGTACTGTAGATGCCACAGTGAAGGAAGGAAATGCCAGAGTCTAGTTTAGGGAGGTTAAAAAATAAGCAGGTTATCAGTACAGGATACCATGGATAAAAAAGTAAGAAGTGAACCTAATCGTTCAGGATATGGAAAACATCTATGGGAAGCTATAACTTATGGGGTCAATAGTCTGTTCTAATTATGTTGTGTGTGGAGGTGAAGTGGGTTGGGAAATTAATGGGGTTGAGAATAGGAACCAGGAAAATAGGAGTTCAGTGAAATAGTCTATAAAAATAATTGCCAGAAAAGCTTCCACTATGCCAGGACTACTCATTAAGTTTTAGTACAATTCTCTGAGTTTTGAAGATGAAATCTTCTTTATCATAAAAATCATGAATAGACCCACCAAAAATATTATAAATGGAATAATTTTAATATTATGTTTTTAGTCTGAGCTCCAAACAGTTTTTTCTCATTATTTATGTTAGTCAGAGTCCATTGGACATAGCAGAGGTGGCTCCTTGAGGTCTCTTACTACCAGAAAGAGTGAGGGTATGAATTTAGAAATTCTGAATCAAAAAGTTCACCATAAAATATTTAATAATTACCTCAATATAAAATCACTATGATCTACTGATTCTGAAGAGACTCTGCCTTTCATAAACCTTCTGTATATCTAATTGTATTTATCAATTTACCAAAATACACCAAATGGTAAGTAAATAGCAGTAGAGCTATTGCTGTCCTTGCAACTTGCAGTGTATTTGAGTGTTACCTGATTCTATGGCAGGTCACACATAGCAGTCCTAAATCTCACTTTCAGCCATGTCATCTACTGCCACACAAATAGCCAACTACTACACTCAAATAATAACCTTTGTGTTGGGGGCCTGAGGCTGGGCTGGAATGCTCCTGGAGGTCAAGGCTGGGCTGATACGTTCCAGTCTCTGTGCTTGAGATAAGAACAGGATAGTCCTGGCGCCAGGTTTAGCACTGGTATACAAGGTCGTCATGGCCTGCGCTTTAAATCATTTTTATGGAATGTTGACACGCCTACTGCCTGACCAGCCTTGAATCTTAGTTACTTTGTTCTAAGAACTCTCCTTTACCTCCCCCCTCCCCAAGATCCCTATATAAGCTTGAGCTCCTTTGTTAATAAACGAGACTTTGACGCATCTCAGACTGACTCTGTCTTTCTTTACGGCGCTTAGTCTCCTGCCCCTTTTGCCCCCCATTGGTTCTTTCAGGAGGTGCCTCCTCGAGACTCCACTAAATAACCTGACCTGCTGGACGGGTCACCTTTGTAATACCTTATGTCTGAACTCCAACAATTCCAGTTGTGTTCTATTGGTCCCTCTACCTAAGGTTTCACTATTCTCCACAATCTGTATTCTGTTAATGCTCTTGAAAAAAGCCATGCTGGCTACTAGAACAAAAACAGACACACAGACCAATGGAATCGAATAGAAAACCCAGAAATAAATCGACATCTCTATGGACAACTAATCTTTGACAAAGGGGCAAAGAATATGCAATGGAACAAGGTCAATTTGTTCAATAAATGGTGCTGGAGAAACTGGACTGCTACTTGCAAAAAATGAAGCTAGACTACTACCTCACACCATGCACAAAAACTAACTCAAAATGGATAAAGGACCTGAATGTAAGACCTGAAACCATAAAATATATGGAAGAAAACATAGGCAAAACACTACGTGACATACACCTCAGTAAAATCTTTAAAGACACATCCCCCAAAGCGAAGTTAGTGAAGGAAAAAATAAACAGCTGGGATTACATCAAACTAAAAGCTTCTGTACAGCAAAAGAGACTTTAAACAAAACAAATAGACACCGACTGATTGGGAGAAAATTTTTACACACAATACAACCAATAAGGTACTGATCACAAAAATCTACAAAGAGCTCACATGACTCAACAAAAACAAAGTCAACAATGCAGTCAAAAAATGGGCAGAAGAGCTAAAAAGACACTACCCCAAAGAGGAAATGCAAATGGCAAACAGGTATATAAAAAAATCACCAACATCTCTTATAATCAGGGAAACGCAAATCAAAACCACAATGAGATACCATCTCACACAGTAAGAATGGCACACATTAAAAAAAAAACAAACAGGCAACAACAATTATTGGCGAGGATGTGGAGAAAATGGAACTCTCCTATACTGCTGGTGGGAATGCAAACTGGCCCAACCATTATGGAAAGCCATATGGCATTTCCTCAAACTGCTAAAAATGGAGCTTCTGTAAGACCCAGTAATACCGCTTCTGGGAATCTACCCAAAGAACACAAAAACACTAATCCAAAAAGATACATGCACCTGTATATTTACTGCAGCACTGTTTACAATAGCTAAAATATGGAAACAACCCAGATGCCCAAAAATAGATGACTTGAGGGACTTCCCTGGTGGCACAATGGGTTAAGTGCAGCACTATGAAGCTGCAGAGTGACTGCAGCACAAGTTCGATCCCCAGCAAGGGCGCTCCCCACATAGCGCAGCAGACCTCTTCTGCCTTGCCTGCTGCTCCCCTTATCAGTGTACTTCAGTTGATCTGCCTGTTCTGCTCCCCTGCTCTGTCTCTGGTGAATCTTCTCACCACCCCATACCTCTGGCCTACACCCCAGCTTGTATGTATAAATAAATAAATCTTTAAAAAAAATAGATGACTGGATCAAGAAGATGTGGTACATATATACATGGAATACTATTCAGCAATCAAAAAAGATAAACACATGCAATTCACAGCAACATGGATGGAGCTAGAAGAGATCATGGTAAGCGGAATAAGCCAGAAAGAAAGAGAAAAATATTGAATGGTTTCACTTATAGCAGAATATAGGGGAACCAAATGAGAGAGAGACGTTTAATGAGGGAGGGGGAGGATACAGGCTCAAAACAGAGGAGAAAAAAGCACAAGGGACTATGGTGATGGTTCACTGGTAAATTGGTGGTGGGTAACCTGTGGGGAATACACAACAATGTAAAAGGTATAAATAATAATAATAATAAAAGTTAAAAAAAAAAGATTTCAGAGTCCTTGACGGAGAGCATTTCCAGAGGAACATTCTGTGTGCCTGGAGGACACAGTCTCTACTTAGAAGCAAAGAACAAAATTAAGCAGGACAATGATCTGGTACCCAGGAAAGGAGTTAATGTGAGGAATAAACAGAGCTGAGAAGAGCAGAAGTGAGTGGTGGAGTCTAACACTACAGTATTATTTGTGTAGATAAAGGAAGTATAGAGATAGCTCATTTTAGCTTTTGTATCCAAATTATTTAGATACTCCTAAATAAAACAGAAATATTTCCTCCCCAATATAGGAGTTATTATCAGGAATTTGGTGAAAAAGACCATTCTTTCCATTTAGTAAAAAGTGTGACCCTGTTGGGGGCCTGAGGCTAGGCCGGAATGCTCCTGGAGATCAAAGGCTGGGCTGATACTTCCAGTCTCTGTGCTAGAGATAAGGACAGGATGGTCCTGGGGCCAGGTTAAGCATTGATATGCAAGACCTGTGATCTTAGATCATTTCCTTGGAGTGTTGACACGCCTACTACCTGACCAGCCCTGAATTTTAGCTACTTTGCTCTAAAAACTTCCCTCTACCTTCCCCCTCCCCAAAAACCCTATAAAAGCTTGAGCCCCTTTGTTAATAAATGAGACTTTGATGCATCTCAGACTGACTCTGTCTTTCTTTACGAGCTTAGTCTCCTGCCCCTTTTGCCCCCATTGGTTCTTTCAGGAGGTGCCTCCTCGAGACTCCACTAAATAACCTGACCTGCTGGACGGGTCATGACCCTTTTGTGCTAAGTATGGGGGATACATACTGAAAGAAAAAAAAGGATTCTCAAGAAGCCTAGTCTTCCCAGAGAAGGACAAATACACAGACCATTGGATATGTTGAGATTAACAGTTATCACAGAGTTATACATTGAAAGTGATGATGGTGATGATGCTAGTGATGGTGGAGAGGTGCTTTATGACTGACATATTTTGAACACTCACTTCCTAAAAGTCCAGTGTGTGGATCATTAATCCTCAAGAAAATGTGAATGAGCCACTACTTCCAATGAACTAGGCGTTCCATTATAAAACTGAGAAGAGACATGCACTGAGAAGTTAATAACTTGCCTACAAGTACTCAGTCATCAAGTGGTAGAGCTGGTAGGGAAGCTCTAGTCCCTGGTAGCCATTCAAATCTCAGGAAGAACTTAAGGAAACTTTGCTGGAAGAACAGGTAGGAGCTACATGTTTCAGTATCTATAAATGAATCTTGGTAAAGAAAGAGTACACAGCATTAAATCAGATACAAAAAATTCTGCAAACACAACAAACAACAGAGACTTTGTCCCCGTAGAACAAGATGTAAATCAGGTAGTGTGTGACCTGGCAGAGGTGGCAGCATGCTTAAAAAAAGAAACTGTAGAACTAAAGTGGGAGCCACTTTAACTTGGTGTTCTGATGTGACCAGTAAAGGGAAAGTACCAGTGTGGATACCTAATTAGATGAGGAATTTAGAGGGTACTTTTTACAGTTTGATTGAACAATAATTTCCCTAGTAAGAGTCTAGATCTTTGCTGTCTGACTAGGCCTTGCTCCAAGTTGTTTCCTCAGGTGAAGGAGGCCCTCCAGAGCTTCCTGAGTCACAGGCAGCAACAGAGGAATCCACCCTTCAGGCAGACAGAGCCCTCACTGATAGGGTGAAGGCCATATAGGTATGGGCCAGGGAGGCAAGGTCCTGCAGTGCACCGATATGGGTGAAAGCAAAACCTCCTGAAACAACTAGCGTTCTCTATTTCCGTTGGGAAATTGTGATATGTATGAAATAGACTGTAAAAGTATGTAAAAGTAAAAAATGTCAATAGCCACTGATAAGGCAGGGCGCCACAACCTGGCATCCTGCAGCTGTAAAACTTCAAGGACCGCAACCTGAGATAAGCCTCCTCCGGGCAACTTCAAAGTCTATTGACTCCTCCGCCAGAGGCAAAAGGCTTCAGGGACACTAAAAGATAACCACCCTGGCCATC
>PVIJ01017864.1:0-28090 GCA_004024925.1 Scalopus aquaticus | reverse complement strand
TAATAAACTACTGCCAACCACTGCAGCATGAGTTCAATCCCCAGCCAGGGAGCTTCCCACATGGCGCAGCAGACCTCTCCTTTCTCCTCTACTGCTCCCCTCACCAATGTATTTCAGTAGATCCTCCTGGTTCTGTTCCCCACCGTGTTGCTGGTGAATCCTCTCATCTCCAGCACCTCTGATCTACACCCCAGTTCTTTTATGCAAAAATAAATAACATCTGAAAAATATAAAGGCAAGTAAAGCAAAAACCAAACTTGACTTTTATCATGGACCCTTCAAGACCAGTATGGTGTACTGATTCAGTAATGGGTCAGCACGTTTACACGCATTATTTTACACTACCATAATTCTAAGAGTGTATAGTTTACTTTGAAGAATAATTATCAAAGCCAGCAATAACTTTTAGCAATAATATCTTCTAGACCCACACGAACCAGAAGTTCTCAACGTGTGCATATGATGATTATTTATTATTTATACCTGTTAAGAATTCTTTCCTCTTTTCTATTCACTCTCGGACAGAAAAATAATTCTTTCCTCTTTTCACTTTTCTATTAAGAGATCATGTTTTACTCATGCTATGAAGGCATAGTTGACCTCATTCCCCTCTTTCAGGGGTGGATGCATGATCTCTGCAGAATGATCAGGTCATTGCATTTCCCTGTCACAATGCTTGGATCAGAGATGACTTATTAACCAAACCAGATGAAATTGTCTTTCTTCAGTCTCTGACTAAAACTGTTGGGAAAGAGTGCTTCATTTTCCCTCTGAGTTTGTCTGTCTGGTATGAAATGAGTTTCATATGGCATTTGAACAGCTTAGCCTCTATTTCGGGGAAGTCTACCTTAGAATGAAGTCAAGACACTGGAAAGCAGTGCCAGGAGATGGAGAGAGTAAAGGTCTTGAGGACTTTTTTAAACTCTTAATTCCAATCTGAAGCCCTCTATTCCCCCCTCTATTTTTAATTACAAAACTAGCAAATTTTCATTGCGTTGAACCAGTGTGACTGTGTTTGTCACTTGAAAGCCAAAGCATTCACACTATTGCTTCTTTTTGCTTCAAGGTCTTTCTCCAAAATCCTCTTTCTCTAAACTAACTTGTCATATCACTTTGTCTAGCATATATATGTCCTCTCTCTTTCTCTTTTTATTTTTATTTTTTTACAAGAACTGGATTGTAGGCCAGAGGTGTGGGCGGTGAGGGGATTCACCAGAGACAGAGTGGGGAGCAGAACAGGCAGATCTACTGAAATGCACTGGTGAGAGGAGCAGTGGGTGACTCAGGAGAGGTCTGCTGTGCCATGTGGGAAGCTCCCTGACTGGGTATCGAACTCATGCTGCAGTGGCTATTGATAGCTTCATAGTGTTGTGCTTAACCTGTTGCGCCACCAGGGAGGCCTTGGGTCTTTCAAGGGTCATCCAATTCCTTATGTTCTTTATTTTTCATGGTATTCTGGGCTCATAATAAAATAATTTGTTATTTTTCTTGCAAGTGCACACTTGTTTAATATGATGGATTTAACATCTTTGTTTCCTTGACAAGGCATTCATATTACCTCTCAGAGTTCACTGAAAATGTGTCCTGTTTCATGTTTCTTTGTATGTCTGACTATGCTGATTACTCTTTGCCTTCCCAGTCTCCCAAATTCTATCTGTGGAAAGCTTGATGCTTGAACATGTTCTTCTGAACAATGTGGTACCTGCCATTTTCCTTCTTTATATAATGGCTTCTTTGATGCCTGTTAATTCACCATGAGGCTTACCTTTTAATCATTATAGATCATGAGTGCCTTCCCTGCTGATACTAATTTTCCTTGTAAAAAGGTCATGCTATATTGAAACCACACTTCTGTGTCAAAGCTGTTAATAGGACACATTTACTTACTGATGGGCAGGAGTTTTTGATCTGACAAGGTCTTATTTTGTCTATGAAAAACTTTTTCTCACCTCCCTTCCCCCCATAAAGGTATGTTGAATAATTGCAAGACAGTGTTGTGTTTTCTTCAAAAGTATCACAAAATTTTTCAGTTTATATACATAATTTTCTTCTACTGACCTTAAAAAGAAATATATAGGAACTTGTCAAAAAAACCCAATCTGAGAGGTGGAAGTAATAGTTTACTATTCAGAATCATTCCTTTCCCTTAACCCTTTGATTAAGTTTTGCATTCCTTTATGAATTATTTCCTCTAGTTTTATATATCTTGGGAGGAAAAAAAAGTCTTGCCCTTTGCATTCCTTCTTATCGATTGAATTCTTTCTATTATTACATCTCTGATAATGTCGAGACTCCTACCATGAAAAAACAAAGCAAAACAACAAGACATTTCTGATTGGATATATTGGGACTTATCACTTCTAACAGACATTATACTTACAGGCTGAATTCTAAAAGATACTTCATTATCTCACCTTACTCTGAGATCAACAAAAAGATATATCTCAGCAGATTAAGATCACAAAAAAACTTAACAGTAAAATAGGATGGAGTATACCCTGTATGAACCAGAAACATTTCAGAATTCTCAATGGATCCATTATTTTCTGTCAGAAAGTAGAGCGCTATTAGAATTATTTCAGTCATCAAGCCTGTTCTTTGTTTCCTTATGTGAATGTCTGGGACTGTCACTTTATTATTATTTTTTAAAAATTTATTTTATTTTTCATACAGGTGCAGGCTAGAGGTGTGAGGTGGTGAGAGGGTTCACCAGAGACAGAGTGGGGAGCAGAACAGGCAGATCAACTGAAATACACTGTTGAGGGGAGCAGCGGGAGAGGCAGGAGAGGTCTGCTGCACCATGGTGGAAGGTCCGTGACCAGGTATTGAACTTGTGCTGCAAACGCTGACAGCTCCACAGTGCTGCAGTAACCTGTTGCGCCATCAGGGAGGCCCTCAGACTGTGACTTTACTTTAGCACCTGAACACACTCCCAATCCCCTGTAGTCCAGCACACCCAGATAAATACTTCCATGGGAATTGATTATTGTTTTACTTGGCCATCCAAATGTACTTTTTATGTTAGCAATATTATTGTTAAAATATTTAAATGCCTATGTCAATGCTTACATATTGAAGTATGCTTTAACTCATGCTAAGGTCTTTATTAGCATTTAATAACTTACCTTACCTGCCTCCAAAGTCTTTCACAATGACACTACTTTTGACGGTGAAAACTGTAGTTTCCAAATTTGGGTTCCTGTAAGATTCAATGAGAGGAAACCAAGTCTGGGAAATGTTATTGTAAAACACTGTTACTGAAGGGCTTGCTGAGATGCTCTGGGATGCAATAATAGTAGGATGAATAAACTAAAGGAAGAAGATCTTACGTTGGCGTCTTAATGGAATAGAAGCCACAGAATTACCTTCTCTATATTTAGATTCTGTTGTAGCTGATGTTCTGTGGTTAGATGTATTATTAATATCTATTAACCTCAAAGTAAAATGTCACATTGAAATTGAAGAGGGATGATGGGACTCTGCTGAAGAAGATTGCTTTTTCTAATGCAATGAGATGTAAAACGGAGGCTCTGTTTCCTAGTGGTACCTTTTATGAGAATTGAGTGTTACTTCAGGAATCCTGCAGATTTTTATCTTAGGTGCTTGTATTCAATCAATGTCAACCCTTTCTGTAATTTAATTTGATTAGGATATTTACTTTTCTCTCTTTCTTTGGGACAAGTGTTATTCTGTTGAAGAATTACTATCCCTTTCCAATAAGAACTGTTTGTTTTCTCTTAACTCATTGAACAGAATACTTAGAGCCCATGGAGATAAATGAGATGGTACATATGGAAAAAGTGCCAATATTTCAGCCACTATATACACTAATTCATTAAAAGAATGATAGCAAATGTATATTTTTCTATTGTTTGACATATCGTTTAAATGTCCGTCACATTATTGACATCACTATGGTGCATACACACACTTGAAGAGCGATTACCACCAGCAGAATAAAATTCTAAGTGTAAGAGGTGAAAGGATAAAGAAGACATAACCCTGCTTTTGGAGGACCTGTCATTTACCAGGAACTGACCAATAGTTCCCTATATGCTCTGCGAATTTTGATTCTAATTCTCTTGCTAATTCAAAACATATAAAAAATAAATCAAAAATATATAGAAAAGATGCTTTTAATAAAATACAATACTTTCCACTGTATCCTTGAAATGATTAAATTCATTATGATCACAGATAAAAGTTGACACTATTGTATAATGATTTAAAATAGTTGAAAATCAATCTAATATTTGTTTTTCTCTGTTAACCTTTACATTTGCCTGTGTCAATCAAATTTCAGAATCCAAAATTATTATCCATACAAAGTTTAATTGTTTGTTTTACAAAAGCTTGTTATATATTTTCCAAGTTTATGTAGGATATTCTCAGTTGTTAGTTCTCAATTTTTAAAAACTGATTCTTTCACCAAAAATCAAACACACAAAGTAGAATCATACTTGTTTTTTTTTAAATATAAACTTCAAATAACATACATTTTAGTTATGGCAGCAGCAGATCTTTGAAAAATGTTTTATTTTCTTATGTTAGAAGATAACTGACTAAATGTATTTATTCTAACCCTTTCCTTAATGGAAACAACATAATAAGAACAAAAACTTTTGGAAAAAAATCCCTTTCATTTCTAATAAAACTATGAAACTTCTAGCCCAAATAATAAATTCTTTTATAAAGATCAACACAGATAAACACAGAGGGTGGAATTTGCATAATACGTGGAAGGTATAGCAACTACAGGTTTTGTGTATCATCCAACCCTCAGACTTAAGAATAACATCAAAGATTTCTTTCTTTGGTCAATGAGCCACTAGTGGTACAAAACCTATCCCATATTTGAGAGCAGGAAAAGTCACAATAAAAGTGCATCTTTTCTGGAATTTTGTAAGATTTGCTAGCAGGAGCAAGAAATATGTTTGGTGGCCAGCTTAATAATCACAGGACAAAGGCCATTTATGTTTGTGAAGCAGTTAAAGCAGTTTACTTCTATTCATTCTCTTTAATACAAGAGACCCTGGGAGAAAACAGAAGGTAAGTGACCTGGTCTAATCTTATCAATTAGACTTCTGGGAAAAACAACTACTAATATTTGCTACGATGATGAAACATTATCTGTGAAATTCCCTTTATAAAGTGACCCTGGCTAAGGATTCCCTATAATAAATAGAACCCAGAATCTATGAGCTTGGTGGATTTCTTATAAGTTGTATAACAATCTCAGGTATAGAATGGAGATGCTTTTTACCTTAAATGTTTTTATTGTATGGATATCCCTTATGTAAAGACTCTGTTATTTGAGCCAGATACTCATGTCCTACATAGGAAGATGGTACCTGAGGAACTGCTGTTGATATCGTAGGCCTCTTTATTTTATCTGAACCTCTTGATTGACCTCTTGTCTGACCTCTTGAAATTATTAGCAAAGTTAATGCTAGAATAAGATCTCTGATTCACTTGTGTCTGATTGTGTCTAATCTCTTCTGTGTTAGTTTGGGGAAGTAAAATATACTCTTTAACACAATTAAGGACACCTATAAATAAGTTGCAATGAATCATACAGATATTCTGGTCACTGGAAAGATATTAAGAAACAGGCAAAGGCACAACAAAGAAAAAGATTATCTTAAAGCAGACACGGGAATTTTGATGAAAATTATTTTGAGACAATATTTACAAAATGAAGTCGTCCCAGTTCACATGCTTATTTCCACCCCGATGCACACATACACAATGTTAGCTACATTACTCATTAAAAGTGAATAATAATAAAAACAGGAAAGGTGGTAGATTAAAGATTTATGAGTCACTAATTACTAAAACCATTGTGGAATACACATTCCTTTGTAAAAACAATTGAAGAAAAAAATCAAATAATAAATTACATATAGATGAGGAAATTCCAAACAAAATTCTGACTTGTTATATTTCACTGTTTTCCTCTTAAAAACATAAATATATATATATTTCCAAAAGTTAACTTTTCTGAAGCCACAAGCAATAATTGATTTACTACGTAATTTATGTCAGACCCAAACCTAGGCAGACCTGTAGTCTCAACATGATATTAAAATTAGACATTGGAAAATACTGGGGATCTCTCATATTAGGGATTTGAAAAATGTTTTGCACACCATTACTACTGTGGTGGGCAGAGTTGGGTTTTTCTAAAGAGTATTACAGATTTGTACTATGGCACTTTGAAGAAGTAGGCAATCCCAGAGAAGGGTAATTTGACATGGACTTAATCTTCAGGAATGAGTTGTGTCAAGGAGGAAATTGTCTTTTGTTTACCTCTTCCCATGTTTTTCTTTGGACTGTGGGGAAAGTCAAGTTTATTATCTTGAACTTCTACTTTCTATTTTTGATTCTAACTTCTTCCCGGTGTCAATAATGACTGCAATATATATGGGGAAGCTAAAGGTTCAGGGCAGTAAAAGACAAGGATGGTCAGGCCCCAGAATTCCTAGGAAGAATTCCAGAAGGTGACAAGCAGTGACTTGAGTGGTGCCTACTACAGAGTTATGGGCAGTGAAGATGAATATCTGTATGATGCACCATCCAGGAATAGATGTGAGAAAACTGTGCCTTTTTCGTATAGAACACAAATGGCAATGTTGATGGCTTGGAGATATGTTAGAATTGCCCCTGTAAGGATTTTATATTCTCCATTTTTCCCACCTGTCTCAGGTAATACCTGATATAACTTTGTCTTTAATGTCAAAGAAGGTGCATACGCCAACATGGGGGGCCCAGTGTGGGTCCTAAAACATTCTCCAAGTCAAGGGTTTCTCTGAAATCCCTTGGGATTCTCTCAAATCCCTCGGAAGCTTAAGCACAAGTCAAAGTAGATCCAAGACACTGTCTGTTGCTCCCAACCTTCTATCTTCCATCAAATTAGTGACATTATATTTTGAACATGTTTATATTATTATGCAAATCCTTGATTATTAAAGTCGAATCTGTATTTTAGTACATGAGCCTTAAACTTAAAAAATGGAAGCATTATTTCGAGGGAAAAAATGTATCTTGGAAATACTAACTGTTCATTGAGTTAAATCATACTTGTTATTTGAACACTTTACATGCTGCTAGGTCAGGCGAGCCCATGCTCTTATGCCACCAAGCCCATCATTACATGTCACTCAGAAAAATGCTGACATATTGCCAATTAGGGTGAGCCTTCCTGTCACTGCTGTCTTGGATTTTACTGCTGAAAGATGAATCCTGTGCAAGTATGTACCTATATGTCAGGGATAGTAAAAACAAAAACAGAAACAAAAAAGCTAAGAAAACATGTTTAATATAATTGGCAGAGTGAATCCAGGTATAGGTCAGGCAAGACTACATTCTCATTATTCCAGAACTGCCAAGGCTTCCAAAGAGGGAAATATCTTAGACAACTTAGAGAAACATTTTCAAAATTTGTTATTTCAGTAATGGTGTTTGAAGTTAACTATTTTAATAAAAATGTAATTGAGGATATTCATAAAAGAAAAAAAATGGTAAAAGGAGAAACTTTACCAATTATACAAATGCCTATTTATATCTAAGAATGAAATAAATCTTTACACTTAACGTATTGTGTGATATATAAGATTTAAAAAATATTTGTTGAATGAATTGATAAATGCATATTTGATACTACACTTGATCTTAGCCAAAAGGCCGAGAAGCGATAAATGCATATTTGAAAGAAATGTAGTTACTCATGAATATTAGCATGAACCTCTGAGAAACAATTCATATGTAAATAAATTTGGAAAGGACAAGAATATTGGAAATTAGTAGAAGTGGGTTTTAGTATGAGATACATTTCAGTTTGAATTTAATAACTGCTATTTTGTTTTGTGGCTGTGTGCAATTAATTTAAAGTTTTCCACCTTCATGTTGTTAACTAATAATAGTAAATAAAACCAAATTCACATAGCAGTTCAAGAAATGGGGTAGTATAAAAGACACAGCGCCTGTCACAAGGAAAGTGCCACAAATTTTATTCGTTAGTCTAATAAAAGGCTTATTCTCATGGGGTCTCTCTGGTGGCACAAGGGGCTATTTCTCAGCACTATGAAGCTATCCACAGCCACAGCAGCACAAGTTCGATCCCTGGTCAGGGACCTGACTTACATGGCACAGCAGACCTCTCCTATCTTGCCCGCTGCTCCCCTCACAGTGTATTTCAGTCAGTCTGCCTGTTCTGCTCTCCACTCTGTCTCTGGGGAATCCTCTCATCCTTCCCCCTACACCTCTGGTCTACACCCCAGCTCTTGTATCCATAAATAAATGAATCTTAAAAAAAAAAGCCTTAACTTGACTAGAAAGAATAATTAAATAATGTACTTGTATAAGTTAAGGTAGGTACAAGTCAATTAAATTTAATTACTTCAAGTCAATTAAATTTAATTACTTCAATAAGTTATCTTCACTTAAACATCTGTAATTTTTTATTTTATAAAATTGAATTTATATATATTGAAATAAAAAAGTAAATAGATATAAATTGACTTCACAGCACTGATTAAGTTAGCAATGAATTTACTCTGTTGTACATTGAAGTTCAATTTGAGAGTAATAAATTGTAAATATATGTAATCACTTTTCTTATGTAAACTCACAAAACATCAATTTAAATATACTGTGGTAAATATAGGTTTAAAATGTTCTCATATTAAGTATTTTGAAACTTTATCATTTGACTGAATGGATAAAATTCAGTAAGTTGTCTCAATATGATTTTATATATATTTGCATATTAGTACAGCATGGAGTGACAGAAAGGACACTGAAAAGAGACTTCAGAGGCTTAACTTGCAATATGACTCTGAAATTAACTAATAGTGTGACCCTGGGAAATTCATATTCCTTTACAGGAAACAGGATGCGGGACAATATAATATTTAAGGTACTTGATAGGGCCTGTCTTCCACAGAGCCTATGATATGAGAAATAAATCCCCAAATAATAAAAGCTGAATAATAAGACAGTTATGAGAAGGAAGTGAAAGACATGTATATTAAAACTATAAGACATTGATGAAAGAATTAAAGGCACAAATAGATGGAAAAATATTCCATGGTCATGCATTAGAAAAATGAATATTGTTAAAACGTCCATAGTACCTGAAATAATCTAGAGTGTCAATGTCATCCCTAACAAAATTTCATAGGCATTTTTCACAGTAATAGAAAAATAATCCTAATTAATATAAAATGTATAATTTCTAGAAAGGTTGGGGATTTGCTCAAGGGTGATCCATAATAGACTTGTTTGCTAGGTTAAATCCCCACCATGCTCTGTCCATATTGTGTTGCTATAACATAGCTGAATATTGAAATTCTAGGAAAGACCACAGGTAACTACCAGGGATGTTTGCAAAAATGCCACCAAAATGGTGTAAGAGTAGAATGATTATGAGTAAGAAAAGTAGAGAATGAATACAAACGATTAGATGGGTCTGTGTTAGCGGTCAGACATGGTCCCAGATAAACCAGTGCTTGAGCTTCTGTCACCAATTACATGACAACTGACTAGGTAGTGTGAGACTCACTGTCAGGTGTTTGGCAAAACATGAGTAGGAAGAAGAGAAGATCTTCTTGTGTTCTTTCTGGAGAGACTTCTCTGAAACTGAGGCTGCTTTCTGATGAATGGCATATAGGAGGTAAAGAAGGATGTAAGAATGATTTCTAAATTTCTGATTTTACTTACAAGATAGATGTTGCCATCATAAAATAGTAAATAAGAGTGGAGAACTGAAGGCGAATAAAGAAGTGGAGGTGAAAGAAATGAGAAAAAAATGATAATTAATTCAGATTTTTGAGCACATAAGTTTCCAGGCATTGATATTAAATGGGCAGCTGGACATGGAAATTCAGGCTTTATATATAAAAAAAAACAACAACTTTGCTATGTATACGTAGTTGGGAGTTGTCAATATAAAAGTGGTAATTGGGAGTTTGATTTGTATTTATAGAGTGAATAGAAAGGAGAGGAAAGGAATAGAAGAAGAAGAAATGGGAAAGATGGAAATGGAAACAAGAGAAGATTGAAAAGAAGTTAATACAGGAGACAGGACATGACTAGAGAGGTCAGAAGTGGGACTTAACAGGTGTAATAAAACAGAGGAGCTAAAATAAGAAAAAGAGTCATACGAGACACTGAGGGTAGAAAGGTTGAATAGGCAACTGGGTATCTTGCCATTGGTGCCCTTGCAATATCAGTAGACTTATGGAACTGGAAAACTCATATATGAGAATCAAATGGGAAAAATAAACTATTTCAAATGACTATGTCTAGAAGTCTAAAGCATAAATTCAGTCAGAACATAAGAGTAATTTGAAGGCAATATGCATAATGTGGGCATTACAGAATTTAAACAATTTTATGAAAGAAAAGTGTGTGTTCGAGGAGATTAGTAGATGTTTGAGAAAATGCGATTTTTATAGATTTTAATTTAATTGTACACATTTTTGATAGTTTCTTTTTGTAGCTTGTATTTTCACAGTACTAAAGCATTTAGATTTTTAAGCTTTGCAGAATTGCTAGCTGAATTGAAATAGATAGCCTAGCTTTTCTGATTTCCATTTAAATGTTCAACAAACTGCCACAGAGAGTAGTTTTGCATGGTTTATAACAACTTTAAGAGATTTTTTTCAGCTGTGCTGTGAATACATCCAATTATACTAAATATGACTTTCAAAATCACTTGTTGCTATTAGCTGGACAACATAGTATAGAAGGAAGTGGTTTGTCTAGATATAGGATACTAATATAGATTTGTACATTTGATATATCCAACTAACCCTCTGCACAAGGTAGAAAAAAATTGCAACTATTTATTATAGATAATACTTAATTAAGAAGAAGGGGTTGAGATTTCAAGGTTGAATTTTTTTATTTCAGAGCCAGGTATTTTTTATTAAGTTGCAGACAAATCAATTAGAGTTCTAAATATTATCTATTGGCTACTTAGATGATTGCATGTTTAATTTTGCTAAGAAATTGATTGCACTGAGAGGGGAGAATGTAGAGTCATAGAATATTAGAATACTAGAGCAGAAAGATATATTTGCTATCCTCTTGTCAACCCCCCAACTCCTATTTTATAAGGGAAGAAATTATAACTTGAAAAAGTAGAAGGAAAAAGTCTGTAAGGTAGGTATAAATGGAGTGCCAGGTAGAATATTAGGAACAAAGAGATGTTGACTTCCCACTGGGGAAACATGAGGATGTGAGTTGTGGGTGATGAACACCAAGGGGAAATGAAATATAAATTGAGAGTAAAGGCAAAGATCAAATTCTGAGCAAATCTGTAATGAAGCAACTTTATTGGTTACACTGTAACATGTTAGATACTAGTTTGATGAATGGCAGTTCTTATTCTAAAATCATCATATTTTAAATACTTCAAGCTGTAAAGTTAAAAACAAAGCAATTGGTGCTACCCTTTACTAAAAATAGATGTCAGAGCTCTTGGTGTTTGTTCTACTATGTAAAATTACACATTAACTACTTCAACACTTACTGCAGAGAACTTGGGTGCAGACCAGAGGTGTGGGGGGTGGAAAGATTTACCAGATAAAGAGTGGAGAGCAGAACAGGCAGATCTACTGACATATACTGCAGAGGGGAGCAGCAGGTCAGACAGGAGAGGTCTGCTGCACCACATGGGTTAGCTCCCTGGTTGGGGATTGAACTCAGGCCTTAGAGGTGAAAGCACTGAGACTTAACCCCTAGGCCACCAGGGAGGCCTCAAAATACTAATTTTTACATAGAGGCTCAATTTATTTTCTTCCTTTAGTTTATGAGCCCCTCCTTCACAATTAATCACTACCTTCCAATGAAAGCACTTTGAATAATTTCCCTCACCATTTCTCCATGCAAATGATAAGCATATAGTTTAATATACATATGTTAAATATATAGAAGTATAAATACATACGCATACATTCACACACTTTCACAGTGAATTCTCAGATTTTAACTTCATGTATTAATCATTATTTAAGAACATCTAAATTGACTTTCACTTTCTGGCACAGCTATAGTAAGTTTATGAATGGTTACTTTAACTATAAGGAGTACTTAGTATGCTGCCATGAATCTCTAATACAACTTCATTAACACAAGGTAGAGATTAAGCTGGTAGTGAATATTTGCCCTTCTTAGCTGGTTAAAGTTACATTGATATTCAGAAAGAACAAGGAGTAGAAGATATCTTTTGATTTTGTTTTCTTACAAAAGATCAATTTACTTGACAGAACAGATAGACAGAAAAATATAACAAGAACACGTAGATTCTAGCATGTGTGTAACTCAGACATAGATGAGACTCAATCTCATCATTTAACTCTGCCAGTGTCATGAACCAATCAATATGGAAAGCTGTGTGGAGGTTTCTCAAACTACTAAAAATGTAGCTACCATATGACCCAGAAATTCCACTCCTAGGAATCTACCCAAAGGACACAAAAACATTAATTAAAAAAGATACCTGCACCCCTATGTTTATTGCAGCATTATTTACAATAAGTAAGATATGGAAACAATCCAAATGCTCAAAAATAGATGATTGTATCAAGAAGATGTGGTATATATATATATATATATATATATATAAATATATATATAATGGAATACTATTCAGTCATCAAAAAGGATAAACTCATGCCATTCGCAGCAACATGGATGGAGCTAGATACTATTCAGTCATCAAAAAGGATAAACTCATGCCATTCGCAGCAACATGGATGGAGCTAGAAGGGATTATACTCAGTGAAATGAGCCAGAAGGAAAAAGAAAAGTATCAGATGGTTTCACTTATAGGAGTAATATAAGGGAACCAAATAAAGGATCAGGAAAAAAAGTAACAATAATAATAACAATAAATTTTTAAAACCAGCAAAATTAGAAGGCAGCCATAAATCAGAGCCATTCTGTGAGGGGAGGGGGAGGAAAAGGTATCAAAACAGGGGAGAGAAGAGCACAAGGGATTATGGTGATGGTTCATAGGTGAATTGATGGTGGGAACTTTACGGGGAATACACCTAAAGCGAGAAAGCATACAAGCATACATTGTACAAAAATGAACAATGATGTAAAACATATAAATGAAACATAAGAATATTAAGAAAATAACTGCCAATTTCAGTACATCCCATTCCTTGTTGCTGAAGGATAAACTCCCCATGATGTGCCACTTTGGCCTGTGGGTTATCTCCAGGTGGTTAATAGAGGACCTGCAATCTCACAGGGAACTTTACCACTCCCTAAGTACCTAGAAGAATGAAAATTAGGAATCTTACCCAAAACTAGCATTAGTACCAGAAGGTCCACTGGAGAAACTGATCTATATGATAGGACAGGTATCTAGAGAGCATCTGGTCTTTGTCATGAGTCAACCTCTCCTTGGCATGTGACTCTTTTTCTCTCCTTGAAGACAAGGGCATCTATCCCATTCTTTGTCTTGGAATATACACCCCCATTTTGCCCCACTGGCTGGCAATCCATATATTTATGTAGATTTACTGCTTGTATATAATTTAATTTGTTTTTTTCTCCTGCTAATATGTCTTTAAATTGTTTATTCAACCAGACTCAGAAGAAACCAAAGAGGTTGGGTTGATTTTTCCTCCTCCCCAATATTATATAATAATGTATTTAATAGGAAAAATAACTAAAATTTCATTTATGGTATAGTCATTATTATTTATCTGTTTATATTAATGCTATTATAGCATTATAAATATGTCCAGATATATACATATACCATATACATATATATATATCCCAGTGACACCTAATATATAATATTTTTTTCATGTTTGTAAGCAGGCACAGACAAAAAAAATGTTCAATTATAAAACACTGTATTGGTTTTATCCAATTTTTTCCTTTTACTTTCTGCTTTTCCATTTGCTATGATTTTCACTCTGAAAATACATTTAAAGATGACATGTTGCATGTCTGATGGCTCCGGGCTGCATTTTGAAATACAGATCTAAAAATATGTTAATTTCAAACTGCTAAATAAATATTTCCCCATTTTATTTCTTAGAACACTTTTCAAATAAAGTTATAGTTTTATTTTAGCTTTAAATTTTTGAATTTTTAGCATTTGAATTTTTAACACTGTGGGGTACAGGGGAACATTCCCCCACCCATCTCTGTTCTTGGGCTGAAAGAGCAAACAAATCAACATCAGATAGAATTACAAGAAAAAAGGAAAATTTAATTATTCACAGATGGACAATTTACATGGCTGTATGTTCTAAAGTAAATGGGACAACCAGGGATTTATATCCTGTGACAAGGAGTAAGGTAAGGGCTTGGGAGTCTCACACGGTAGAGTGACTTTTTATGACAAAACCTTGTTTCCAGTTATTCCAGTTGTTTGCCCTGACATATTACAGGTTTCCCTAATAAAAAGATTATTTTTGCCGATGTTCTGAAATCTAGGTGATAATTATTCTTATGTTCCTGCAATGGCTCACGGAACCACCACTGACCTTATTTCCACATACCAATGTGACACACATCGAAAAAACCTGTCTGAACATTTCTGGGGAGACCTATCCTTCATCCTTTCACATCTGAATTTTTATACTGGTAGAAACAGAACTAGAGGGCCTCCCTTGTGGCTTAAGGGTTATGTCTCAACAATCTCACTGCAAGGGTGCGCCGCAGCCTGAGTTCCATCCCGGACCAGGAAGCTGACCCACATATGGCACAGCAGACCTCTCCTGACTTGGCCACTGCTCCCTTCAACAGTGTATTACATTAGATCCACCTGTTCTGCTCCCCAGTCTGTCTCTGGTTAATCCTCTCACCGCCCCACCCCACCCCCCACACCTCTGGCCTACATCCCAGTTCTTCTACACATAAATAAATGAATAAATCTTTTTTAAAGAAATAGAACTAGATATCCAATAAATATAGATGTGAAGACTAATAAAAACAAATACAAATTATGAAGCAATCTAAATTGGAATGATAATAACCAACCTAATTCTTCAGCCTTCAGGTTCATTCTTAATGTCTTCTTATTGTACATCTTGTTATTTTTTCCTGTTTTTGACTCATAAATGTCAAAAACATTGTCAAGAGGAAAACTGGTTCATCAATGCACAAATTTCCTGAGGAAAATGTCCTATTTTCTTACAACCTATGTAATGAGGAATTTCTTCTTTAATCTCTCTCCTTTCCACCTAATCTAGCCTAAGGGAAAAACAAACTTCTCTTTAATTTTCTGTGTTGAAATATCAGTAGATTTAGGTAAGGGCTTACACTTACCAGTCTTTAGGGGGAAATGTCCTTTTCGATTATTTTAAAATTATGATTAGACATGAATTACAAAACAATTCAATGTCTGAAAAGTATGTATTTGCTATAAAAGATGTATTTAGAGCATAAGGCTCAATTATCTGTATGTCTAATTATAGCTAAATTTCCTATTGCCAGTATATTAAAATAGCTCGTAATTTTGAAGTACACTGGGATTAGGAGCATTGATAAAGGAACTAAATTTAATGCAATGAATATTTGTTGTTAAGCCTACACAGGGTCAAAGTGAATGGGCTGCATAATTTTCAAAAAATTTAAATTTAAAGAAAGATAGTTTTCTGCCTAATTTTCCTACTGCTTTTACTCTTGTTGACTGCTTTATAATGATGATTTAGTTGCCAAATTACATATTGTAGAAGATTAAATAATATTATTTTCTGTAGTCAGGAAGAGAACTAATCATCGTTTTCATTGGTAATGTGCACCTTTCTTCTTTCTTTAGCATTCCAAAATGAGCAGTCTAGCCTAGACATACAGAAATGAGAGTTAGAGAACTAGAATTTAGGGTAGAGGAATGGGCAATTTTTCTTGCTATTAGCTTGAATTTTGCAAAGTATACATCAAGAAGGTAAATGTACTTGTTATTCTTTTTTTTTCTGTCTAATAGGCATTTGATACTAATTGTTGATTTAGATTGCATTCTTTGCACTTAACCATGTTGTAGTTTCTAGATCATTATAAAGAACACTGTACAAAAACATAATTATTCAGCAGATTAAAAAATCTCCCTCTTAACATAGCAATTGCATGCTAGAGAAAAAAATATACCAGGAAAATTAAAACGTTTTTAAATCAGTCATTTATGTAGGTAGGTCTCCAGCACAAAAAGAATCATATTGGTCCTTTTTATACTGTTTCATAAAAATTTAAATTCAAAAAAGTTCTGTCTCATCTTTGAAATATAAAGTGGGATGATGAAGAAAATAAATTTTAAAAGGAATATGCTTCCTAACTAACCTCTGTTAAAATATTTATTCTATTCTGAGCAAAGAATTGTGCTGAGAGAATAGAAATGTTTTCTCCAGGATATCTTCCTGGTTGAGGGATTCTGAAAAAATGCCATTTTCTACTATTAATTTTTTTTCTGAAGGTGTCTTGTGCATGGATTTTTTAGTCTTTCTATTTCATTATGCATTCCTCAAGAGCAGTAGTCATAATTAATAACATTTTCTTTTACTTGTACTTCTCTAAAATCTAAAAAAACTTTTAAATATAGCTGCTGCTTAAAAATCTTAATGGTTGTTAGTCTAGTAGTTAATAAATAAAGAAAAACTGACATTTTTTTTAAATTTCTTCAGAACACTTAAAAAATATTAAAATATTTTTGTCATCAGATTTTTGAGTCAACAGTGTTGGATAAAAATAAGTTAATGTGGAGCAGAATTATTTTACAATATCTTGTCACAAGGTGGCACTGTTGTTTCAAATATGAGACTATAGCTAGCCTTTCTCTATTTGGGTTATCTTGTAACTGTTTTGGAAATACTTCGTACTCACTTAAGGAATCTTAGATGTCAGATAAATTTTAGAGTCAAGCATTCATAATTAGCACTTCCTATAGGTTATTTTTTTGTAGGTTTTTTTTCCTTTTCCCATCAAGTTCTGTGAAATTCCCTGTTTCAAACATCCAGCTTTGATTGAATTTAAATATCCTAATCTAATATAGTACCCTTAGGAAAAATGCAAGCAAGACAGGCAAATTCTAGACAATAGTATTTCTATTTTTGACTTTCAATTCTTACTGACTTGTTAAGAATAAAATTGTTTCTGGTTTATTAAACGTCATTAGGATGTGACAATCAACTTTTGCCCATCAAGTTAACAATTACTATTATTGTTAGGAAAAAGAGAAGATGAAAGCTTCCCAATTGGCATTCTGGGAAGAAGCAACACCATAGAATACTGACCAAAGTAAATTTCATATACACTAAGTCAAAATCAAAACCGAGTCAAAAAAAAATAAATCACATACTCATATTCTCTGTGTGATATATTCACTTAATCTTATATTCACTGTACATATAATCATGGTTTCTGTATCTCTGGTTATAATTAAAAGGTATCATTTTAAAAATGAAAACAGTACTCACAGAATAAAGTATCTGAGCTACAGAAGCCAAAAAGGTGAGAGGCGACGCTCATTAAGCAGACGCCAAAGACTAATAAGGATACAAATTTGCTAAAGGCAGAGTCACCTTCACGAGTGTAAAGAGAAAAGACTAAAACTAAAAACAATCTTTCTGCCCAAAGTTCCTGAAAGTTATAGAATGAATCTAAAAACAAAGTTTTAGGAAGAATGAGCAACAGCTTTTAAACTTAGCCCATTGTTATGTTCCAATGCTCTGAATATCCTTTTTATTTCTTGAAAGTAACAACAGGAGGCCTACACCCTGGTTTTTGTATGCATAAATAAATAAATAAATAAATAAATAAATAAATAAATAAATCTTTTTCTTATTTTTTAAAAATTTATTTATTTATGCATACAAGCTGGGGTACAGACCAGAGGTGTGGGGTGGCGAGAGGGTTCACCAGAGACAGAGTGGGGAGCAGAACAGGCAGAGTGATGGAAATACACTGCTGAGGGGAGCAGCGGGCGAGGCAGAAGAGGTCTGCTGTGCCATGTGGGAATCTCCCTGACTGGGCTTTGAACTCGCGTAGCCACTGCCAACCCCTCCACAGCTCAGCGCCTAACCGCTGCACTACCGGGGAGGCCCCAGTAAATAAACCTTAAAAAAAAAAAAAAAAAGAGAGAGTATTAACAGGCGGAAAAAGAGAAGTCTGTAAAGTCTGTATAGTCCTAAGTGATAAAACAAAATCCTCAAGTTATAAATTCCTGCACTAAAGTCACCTTATCAGAGAGCAGGTATGAACAAACTCGTACATTGTCTTCCACATAAGACTATAAACTTTGGGGAAGCAGGATAGTCAGGGTTTCAACTACCCAGCACACAGTAGTCATCTTAATAAAGGTTTAATAAATGAATGAATCTTCAAGCATCATGGTTATAGAGAAGATATTGCTTTTATAGAAAATAATAATTAAAGGGCCTCCCTGGCGGCCGGGGGGTTGAGTCTCAGCACTGCCACCTTGAAGGGCCACCTTGATGGCCTGAGTTCCATCCCCAGACAGGGAGCTGACCCACATGGTGAAGCAGACCTCTTCTGTTTCACTTGCTGTTCCCCTCAGCAGTGTATTTCATTCAGTAGATCCCTTGTTCTGTTCCCCACTCTGTCTCTCACACACACACACCCGCACCTCTGGCCTGCACCCCAGTTCTTCTATGCAAAAATAAGTAAATAAACTCTAAAAAGCGAAAATAATAAAGAAAAACTTGTAGGAGATATTTACCAAACATGAATTTGAGGTGCTGTTATCAGACAACAAAATTGGAAATCTGGCTTTACCTAATTATCTGAAACTTTTAGATGCCCAGTATTTACCTCTAGTCAACCAATAACATAGAACATATGAGAAATACATAGAAGTCTGCAGTCAAACTTCTACATATTCCACCAAGAGGACTCACCCAGGGGCATTAACTCTGTAAATTCAAAATATAAGATCTGACATCAGTCTCAGATATACACAAATTCAGACTTCTATTTATAAGAGATTATATTATTTTCAGAATAAAAATTTAGCCAACCCAGACTTCTCAAACAGAGGCATGCTTGCCCCCTGGGGGTAGCTGGCTGATTGCCACAAAGTCCTCCCATAGGTGAGCTCAGAGAAGTGGGGATAGAGTAAGGCCGGGAGCCCTAGCCTAGAGCTGAGCTTAGTGGGGCCTCCAGGCTTTTTCTCTACATGCTTCCTTGGACAGAGTTTGGGGCTATCAGTTGAAATAGCTCCCCTTCAATTCTAAGAATATAAATTTTAATATATTTATACATTTTGTAGTTTATTTCCTAAGATGTCCATGCTCTAGACTGCTGTCCTCTCCTGCGGCTTCATCTACCAGACATACCACCTGTCACAGAGCACTCAGCCTGGTAAGTGTGGCTTATACCATCATTCATCCCTTCATGCTTTCAGTCTATTAGGATAATCTTTTTTTTTTAAGTTTTATTTTATTTTTGCGTACAAGCTGGGGTGCAAGCCAGAGGTGTGGAGTGGTGAGAGGGTTCACCAGAGACAGAGTGGGGAGCAGAACAGGCAGATCAGAAATACACTGCTGAGGGGAGCAGCGGGCGAGGCAGGAGAGGTCTGCTGCGCCATGTGGGACTCTCTGTGGCTGGACATAGAATTCACACCACAGCCGCAGACAGCTCCACAGTGCTGCGCTTAATCCCTTGCGCCACCAGGGAGGCCATATTAGGATGATCTTATCTAAACATCAGACAAGAGGCTTACTTTATTGAGCATCTCTCCTCAGATAAAATAGCACTTAACTTTCAGAGGGTAAAATTACTTTCTTTATTGTCAAATGCTTAGGAGCACTTCACTGGTACTGAGAAATACTAGACTTCTATCTGACCTTGTTGTTATTAATGTGTCTATCTTTCAAAAATTTACCTTATTTGAATACTTCTGAGTGGAAATTTTGATGGAGAGAGGAAAGAAGATATAGGTGAGTCAAATTATGTTAAAACTTGGGAAACTGCTCTTTCTAGAGCTTACTATCCATCCTTGAGTACTATTTGTATAGTCTGAAGCATTGAAGACAACCCAAGATGGAAGGCATACATTTAAGGTCAGATGTCTGTAGCTACCTTTCCCCACCCACCACTCCCAGTTCACTGATGTAGTCAGAACTGCCAAGTGTGCCCTGAAGAGGCTATGATTATCCTAATAAGTCCCAAACCAAACCCTACTAAGTGTACAGAATCCCAGCAGAAGAATTACTGGAATAAAAAATTTTAATATATGACCCTCAATTAAATAAAATAGTCTAAGGTAATAGACTATTATTGTGTAAAGTCAAATTCCATAATGGAATGTGAAGAAGAATATTATTGTATAAGGTCAAATTCCATAATGGAATGTGAAGATTTTCTCTCTTGGTATAGGACTTGTGGAGATGACAAAATAATCACTCCCATAATTAGTCTATATTATCTGGTACAGATGACTTTAAAAAAGCAAATTATCCAAGGCAGACCTAATCTAGCAGGGGAACCCTTAAATGGGACTGAACTATTCATAAAGAAAGATTTTGTGTAAGAGGAATTTGATGTGAGGGAGATTATTTGTTGCTGACGTTCAAAATGGAGGGATCTTTGTGCAAGGAATGTGGGTGACCTCTAAAAACTTGAAGCAGCCCATTGCTGATCCAGCAAGGAAATGGGGACACCAGTCCTTTATCTTAAGTCTATGAAACCTGACACAAAGGCATGAGTGTGGAAGAGAAACTTAAGCTGCAGGTGAACATGCAGGCCAATCAAAATCTTGAGTTTAGCCTTAATTTGAGAATCTGTACAGCTTGAGATTTCCCCAGGTTCACTTAAATTTAGCTACAACAAATAAGCTTGAGGAGAAAAATCCGTAAACTTAAATGTATCCAAGTGGAAGTGATAAGAATCACATTTTTACAAATAAAACGTTTTCATTTCCTACACGGTTGGAAAGTGGAATTTGTCCATTAAAATGGCAGTTATGCTAAGCAACATGCAGATACAGTGAGCTCACATCTCTGTGTGTATGTGTGCATGCACACAGACACAAATGCACACCTCAACAAACTCCAATCAGAATGGGAAAGGCATGTCGAAAAATTTAAACACAGAATACATTTAGTGCAAATAACCACAAGAAACTAGTTCAACATCACTAGTCACTAGACAGATGCACCTTAAAACCACAATTAGGTATTACTACATACCTGTAAAAATGGGTAAAGTAACAATGCCAAATGCTGTTAATGAGTCATCATATCTTGCTGAGGTGAATGTAAAATAATATATTCTTGAAAAGTTTATATTTTTTATAAAGCTAAAAATGCAATAATCTGGCGCCACTGGAAGCAGCACCAGATGAGAGAAAGATTACTCAAAGTACTAGTAGGTTTGGAACAGTGAGAGCCTAGAGGGATTTGCAACCAAAAGGTGCAGTCTCCATAAATAAATATATTTATTTTGTCTTATAATCAAGTACAAAGGTCAGGCAAGTACTTACATAGGGAGTGGACTTGCTTGGGGGAAGCAATTATTGGGGATATAAGTGAGGGTGGAGTGATCAGGAGCCATTGCCTGGGGGGACTCTGTTGTTCCTGCTGGTCAAAGTGCATTATCTCTATTCTAATATCTGCCTGCTGTTTTCAGCAGATACTGGTTTCCTGGTATGTTCCTCATTCCGGGAGTTTTGCGCTTGGTATGAGACATCTTCCCCCCCCACACACACACACACAAAAAAACAACCCTACGCCTAACTGACAAGCAGGAACTCTGGGCACCAAGACAATATCCCCAAGAACAAATGGCCCAAAGATCCCATAATTTTTTTTTTAAAACACACTTTTTATATTTCTTTTTTTTTTTTTAATTTATACATACAACTCGGGTGCAGGCCAGAGGCGTGGAGCTGTGAGAGGCTTCACCAGAGACAGAGTGGGAAGCAGAACAGGCAGATCAGAAATACACTGCTGAGGGGAGCAGCGGGCGAGGCAGGAGAGGTCTGCCGTGTGGGAATCTCCCCGACTGGGCGTCGAACTCCCATCGCTGCTGCCAACAGCTCCACAGCGCAGCGCTTAACCACTGCGCCACCAGGGAGGCCCAGATCCCACAATTATTATATGATCCGGACATTGTATCTCTAGGTATTAATTCTAAGAAATGAAAACTCATGGCCACAGAAAACCTATACACAAATTTTTATATCAGCTCTATTCCTAATAACGAAAGCCAGGAAACAAACCAGACTCTCTTTCAAAGGGAGAGTAGTAAAATGAATTGTGATATATCTGTGTTATGGAATACATCTTAGCGATAGAAGGATTAAACTGGGACATTCTTGAAAAGACAAAATTATAAAATAAGGAACAGATGAGGCGGTGCCTAAGGTTAAGGGATGATGAAAGTGAATGTGGTTATAAAATGGCAGTATGAGAGATCATGGTGGTGAGGAGGAGCTGTTCTGTCTCTTGACAATGTTAATACTGATATTCAGGTTGTGATATATTATAGTTTTGTTAGATGTTAGTTACTTTGGGGGAAATTTGGAGAAAGAGTAGACAGAATCTCTGTATTAATTTCTATAACTACATATGAAATCCATAATTATCACAAAATAAAAGGCTTAACTTAAAAATCTTGACAATAGGAGTTCCCTCCTTCTGAAAATGAAGATTGATTTCTTTGTTTCACTTTCAGGGAGAAACTATATAAAATGGAAACTCTATTCATTCTGTAACATTCATTTGTTCTTGTCCTTGATAGGGAAAAATGTCAAAACTGGCTTTGTGTCTACTAAAGAATGACATTAGTACAAAAGAGATTTGGATTTTTGTTTTTCCCCATGAGTAAAGGTGAAAAAAGGTTATTCAAATGAATTAGAAATGAAGGACATTTTTCTGTATGTTTATAATTTTCTGTGCAAGTTTATCGTCTTCTGTGCAATACACAGGGTATCACCAAAGCACAGGTTTATTTAGTAAATAGGTCACTGGCAATAACTGCAGAACTGATGTGTAAGTCATCTATATTTATTTCTATGAAATTTCATATGTATACTACAAAATTCTATTTGAATCACTAACTTTAAACAGTTTGATAATTAATCATTTCTTGAATAACAAAGTTCAGAAACACGTCCTTATAAAATCTATTGGGAATTTATCATTTAAAGCATTTAGAGAAATTATAAATTACATAGCATTTTCAGGACATTTTAAGAATCTTCAAATTGCATAAAAAATAATGAATCAAAGCATTAAATCTGTTTCCACTTACTTATTTTATATTTAAGTATAAATAAATAAATATATTAATATTTATTTTATATTATTTTATATTTACTTATTTTATATTTACGATTCAGAGACCAAATGATGGTGTAATGTTATAAGTCTATGTAATATCTTCGAACACAGTACTTTTATTACCTAATTTAGAATTATTTCTGGACTCAGATTTTGTTATTATCTAATTTAGAAACATTTCCAGTTATTTTTGTTGTTTCATTAGAATTTAATATGCATCTAAGAATTTTTCATGTTTCTTCTTTGTTAATACTGAGAATTGAGCAATAATTTGAATAACATTTTTAATAAAAGAATTGGCTTCTAGAAGATTGTCATTGTTTACAGGTAACAGGGAATTTATAAAAAGCTTAATAGGGTTCTGTTGGTAGCTTTATTTTGCTGATTAGTTTATTTTCAGTTTCCAGTTGATATTTTATTTTAAGGTAATGGACCCACAACAATGAAAGATTGTTCTGAAGGTAAAGTTAAATAAATGGGTATTTGGTTCAGAGTTTATATATTCTGCCTGAAAGGATTTTCTAAGAAGGTAAAATGGTTCCAGAAGTGCATAATCTAAAAGTAAGCAAAAGTGAGTCTCCCAAGAGTGATTATACATTCATTCCATCCCCCACAAACCTTTTCTAAAAGATGCAAAAAAGCTTAGAGAAGACCTGAAAAACACAGGTGGCAAAACTAAGGAAGTGAGGAGGCCTATGGATCAGGCTATTTGCCTTGGAAACGATTCCTCTTATTTGAACTGACTGAGGCTGATCAAAAAGGAAAACTCAGTAGGATTTCTCTCTTTTTTAGCTCAAGGAAGAGCATTTTAAAAGCAGCCTTTTTTGCTTTTGCATATGATCAGACAAGAGGAGAGCAAAGGGCATAGCAGTGGCTTAAGCAAAAGAAATCACTGACTCATAATATTTGTGTACAATTAAATGCTTTCTATTCATCCAAAGATTTCTTCTATTGTAAAGAAGGAACTACCTGTGCTTTCCCAGAGTTTACTTTGGATGCCACTTTAGTGTATTAAAATTTTTTTTGTTGTGCAATAAATTTAGGCTTTTGGATAAAGTGCAAAATAATAGAACAAATAATTCACCTAATTAAAATGTGAAATATTAACATTCTGCCACATGATTACCAATCTCTGTGTGTGTGTGTCTGCTCTACTGTGTGAGTGTAATGTTTTTTGGATTAACCAAGTAAGAGTAAGTTACCATTTTATCTTTACTATCGCATGGTTCAATATTTTTCTTACAAGAGGAGACCACTGATGTACATAACCCCGCTGATGTATGTAACCACCGTACAATCATTAGTTATGATGGCTCTTGGAGTCTTCCCATAATCCCTCAGCCTTCCCTTGTCTTCCAAGATATTGAAGCATGGAAACCATTTCTTTTCTAGATTGTTCCTAGTTTTGAATTATCTAATGTTTTCTTATGATTAAATTCAAGAAAGAAGCTGTTGAGTTTTGAAGATCTAGTAAGAGTCAAATTGATGGCTTATAAATATATTTAAAGAGGCCTAAAGGTGTAGTGTTCCACACTCTTGAGGGTAACATCCCCACTTGGATGAACTAGATGCAGCTGAACCTCAAAATATGATTAAAGATAACCAGGAAGTCCAACCTCAACTTTTATGGGGAAGGACAAATAAGGAAAAAGTGCTAACTGTTTAGCATCAAATGTTGGTTATTCATTTTATATATGTTTCTCTATATATCTTTCTTATATATGTGCAATGAAGTTTCAAAAGGGTAGGAAACTTTTAAAGCTCTGTGCCAGAGCTCTCTTCTACTTCAAAGGATCTGATGCTTCTTTTTCAAATGCATAATGCCTCCTGTTTTTTTTTTTTCTATAAAATAAGGTAAATTGCCATGCTGAGAAAAAATGATTTCTTCCCCACTTTGGGGTACTTATGAAAACATAAGAGGTTTATGAAACATTCAAACAAATAACATTTTTGAAATAGTTACTAAGTTATTTTATGAAGTTTAATGGTAACAGAATTTTACATCTAAAGAACAATGAATTTTTATGACATATAAAGTTCTTTCATTTCTCTCATTTCATTAACTAGCATAGGTAATTATAGATTAGATAATAATATGCTCAATTTAGAGATAAAAATGCAAACATCTAAAAATATCACAAATATTAAGCATTCAGATATATACTAAGCAAATCCATGTTTTTGTTCAGATTTAGATCATTGTTTAGATTCAGAATTTCCAATATACCATTTTGTTCAAGCTTAACTTTTTCATGATTTTTATTTACATATTATTTACAAAAAATATTGTTGATAAAATCAACTGAGTTTTTTGAAAGTAGTAGCATTGAGTTAAAGGATTCATTACAATTGCTGGCATAATTGTTTCTTGACTGAGAATTTAAAATATTTGTGCTTTTATAAAGAATAACCTTAAATATTAAATATTGAATATGTTTTTCTTTAAGAAACACTTCATCAAATGTAAAGAATTACATTTGAGATGTTTATCAAATATTCTCGGAATCACCTATTGTGAATGGTCTCATTATTTTTCAGATTTTTGAAATGAAACATTCAGAAATTTTTTCCTGAATTGATATGTTGCGCATGGATTCTCTATTTTACTGAGATGTACTACTTCATTAGACCAAAATAAACTGTAACATTTCAAATAATTCTTTTGTTAAAATTGAATTTATATATAAAATCGAATATCAACTCGATACTATAAGATCATATAAAAATGTTTTCAACATTTCTGACATTCTTAGAATAAAATGAATGTAAATTTTAAAGCATGCAATTTCTCTTGCTTTTAAATACTATTTTAAAACTGACTTGACCTGTCTCTGTCCCCTTTAGTCGAAGCTGATAGTGCTCCAAATACATCAATTCCCTTTAAAGTTGTGTGGCATTCTGCATACCAGATTATAGTCTGCTCCATAAGACAAAATTCACAGAGACATGTATTTTCAAGACAACATCCTTAAAATTCTTAGGAGTAACTGGGGATAAAAAACAATTTTGTATTTTAACTCAGCCAGCCCTGGGCTGGAAATAATTTCATTAAGCTTTGCTTGAAAGTCAGTTTCTTTTTTTTTTTTTTTTATTTATCTCTCACCAGCAAAAATTTTTCAGAGGCAACTATAAGAAGCCAATTGTCACCCTCAACATTCTGGATGTGAATTTCTTTAACCAGAATCATAAAATCACTAGGTACATGTTTTATCTTCAAGTTAAAAAGGTCATTATTCACTTTAATTTTCTATCAATGTCTACACCAAATCCACCCTTCTTAAGTATCCAAAAGCAATTTTCTCACTGCTCTTATAGCCATCACTATCTCCTTACTATCCTTCAGGCCTTTGCAGCGTAGTCCCAAAGCCAATGCTACATATATAAGGAGAAACCAACCAAAGTTTTCCTCCTACATATTTTCCTGCAAGTCCCCTTCACCATGCACAGAGAACACTTCACTGCTAGTTACCAAATGACTGGAGTATTTTTTTTCCACACAAAACAATTCTCAGCTATATTAACTGGGTGTCTTACAATTAAGCCCAATTCTAACACTATCCACCTGGAGATAGTATCAAATCTATAGTCTGACACTATGGAATGTTCTGTAAGGCTGGCCCCATTACAGATGACAATCACAAGTAGCAGGTCCCCAGACTGCCCTCAACTTCTGTCCAACTTTGCTATCAATTAGAGGTTTCTATAACCTTCTTATTGGATCCAATTATTATCTAGAGGGTCACCATAACTCATGGAAGACTTATTTAGTAAATACTAAAGAATGATAACATATAGTTTACTAAAGAATGGTAACAGTCAAGTGAACACACACATAGGGTAAGGTCTGGAAGTTCCTGAGTGCAGATGCTGGCATTCTCATGGAGCTGGAATGTGCCACCTTCTGGCATGTGAGTGTTTACCTACTTGGAAGCTCCCCCAAACCCATGTGTATTGGGTTCCTGGACCAATTTCCAATGTGAATATGTCAAAGCTTCCTCAGATGAATAAGCAGTTCTCAAACACCAGCAGGGTATCCAAGAGTTCAACTCAATACACCACAGTTTTGATACTACCTGGAGGTGGCACCAGATCCACAGGGTAAGGGCTCAGTCTCCTATACCACACTCTACTTCTGATGCCAATCACAGCCTGGGTTGTATCTAAGTTTCTGACCAAGCAGCTATAAATCAGAGGCTCTCAGGACACCCTCCTCAGGTTTGAATAATTTGCTAAAATGATTCACAGAACTCAGAAAACCCCTTTACTCACGAGATCACTGACTTATTAAAAAGGACATAACTCAGGAAAACTGTATGAAGGAGCTGTATAGGGCAAGGTGAGGGTATAGAGCACAGAACTTCCATGCTATTATACTGTTAACAAATATAGGTTTCTTATGTATCTTAAGACTATAGAAGTAAAATTCTGCAGCTCGGTACTTCTCAAACTTTCCATTTTTGGCATTCATACAGTACCGGAAGATGCTGAAATCTCCAGAAGCCCTGTGGCATTCAGGCTCCAATGTGACCTGATGATCCCCACCTCACACCCTTGTGACGTTCTCACTGACTTTGTACTAGAGTTGGTCAGTGTAAGCAATAGAATAGATCAGAAGTGATAGAAAAGCCCTTGAAATCCTTGGGATAGAAGGAACATACCTCAACATAATAAAAGCCATATATGAGAAACCCACGGCCAATATTATCCTCAATGGTGAGAAGCTGAAGGCCTTTCCCCTAAGATCAGGAACAAGGCAAGGATGTCCACTCTCACCATTACTTTTCAATATAATACTGGAAGTCCTAGCCAGAGCAATTAGA
>PVIJ01017863.1:0-28234 GCA_004024925.1 Scalopus aquaticus | reverse complement strand
GCTGCTCCCCTCAGCAGTGTACTTCAGGGGATCTGCCTGTTCTGCTCCCTTCTCTGTCTCTGGTGAATCCCCTCACCATTCCACACCTCTGGCCTACACCCCAGCTTGTATGCATAAATAAATAAATCTTTTGAAAAAATGATGTTACTCAATTCTCACTGGATCCTATTGCTAGATGAAGACTGGGCCTTACACAGATTTACACAGGGGCAGGTGTAGAGGGCACATTCCAGGCAGGGGTGGAGCTGGTGCTAGGTTAGCCAGGACCAGTCAGGGGCAGCTGGCTTAAAGACTCTTGGAAGTCACTTTCCTGGAATGGACATTTGTTCTCGGCTGAGAACATGGCCCAATTTTCCTGGCTGTTCAGTGCCTGTTTATGTGCTTCTCTGAGTCCTTGTTTTCTACAGGAACAAGCTCTGTGTGGTCTGGCTGCCACGGCATCTCCAAATCCCCACTTCATAGCCCGGCTTCTGCCAGCGGAACCCATAATGAACCACTCCGAGGAGGACCCTGGCCTCCACAGGGTAGCAACTGCTGACCAGAGAGCATTTTGAAGAGCATTTGCCAAGCTTGGCAGCAGGTGCTAGTTGGCATCGCGGGCAGGGAGGTGGCAGGTGGCCTCTTCTGTCCCGGCTGTGTCTAGGTTTGTTTTCATTGTCCTGGTCCAGCACCCTGGCATGCCTGTACCACCCTGGGAAGGCTTCTTCACAGAACACCCAGCCCTCCACCCTCCCTTCCTGGAACCCTGCATTTCCCTGGCAGAGCTCCTCTGCTCGGCTACACCGATGAGCCCCATGTGGGCAGGGAGACTGCCCAGCATCCATGGGTTGTAACAAGGCTGTACAGGGTGGGTCACAATCCCAGGCTCTGAAGCCTGGTCTCTACAGTTCAAATTCAGGCTCTGCCATTTCCCGAAATTGTTTATCTTCACCTCAGTTTCTTTTATAAAATGCAAACATTACTAGACTCTTTTTATAGGGCTGTGGTGGCTTTTAATGAATACGTGAAAAAGGCTTTGAATAGCACTAGGTACATAACAGTAAGTATGTGAAGTGTGTCAGACAGCTGGAAGGATAGATAGGTGGTGACAGGCAAGGGGAACCATATGGCAAACCCTACAGAGCACCTGGTAGATGCAGGGAATCCACCTACTACACCTGTATTTCTAACTCCCCAAATTTACACTTAGGAGCGAAGAAAAGCTCTTTTCCTGAGCCTATAGGTCATCCTTTGCTGCTTCTGAAAACGCCTGGGGGTCCAGAGGTCTTTGGGGATCAGGTGTTTGGAGTAATATCACCGACAGACAGCATTGTGGGGTCTCACAAGCAGCTGACCCAGTTCCTCCACACTGCAGGGCCACGCCCAGATTGGGGGCAGAGGCAATCAGGGCAACTGCTGCAGGGTGGGGTAGAGAAACTCTCCGCTCTCTGTTTTTTTTAGCCCCAATTAATGTGTTTATTATTGTTATTTTTTTTAAAGGTCAAAAGGTACAAACCTACTGCTAAAAAATAAATAAATCATGGGGATGTCGGGTGCACAGTGATTATAACCATCATGAGCCGCATAGCAATGGACACAAGGATGACCACGGCCCTACAGACAGCCTAAGTGTGCGGGTTTGTGTGGCTACACGCTATGACCTTCACACAGTTGAATGAGGAAGTTAGGAAATGGGAACAGGAAGTTAGTTAGGATGGTGGGGGGAAGAGGGGAGCGGGGCCCAAGCCCAGGTGCCCATTTTTCAAACTGAGTAAGAAAAAATTGGTTGGAGTCAGAGTATCCCCAACCCAGTAAAAATCGAATGTTCCTAACACCAACACAATAACACAATGCCAAAGCAACAGACCAAAGCTTCTTTCAGGAAAGCTGGCCAGGTAACCTGGGAGACTCAGTGGGCCTCAGTAACCTAGGAGACCCCACAGGCCCCAACCAATCAGTAAGAGACACAGCACAGGGACACCCAACAGCCGAACCCCGGCTCCTTGCCCATATACCCATATGAACACCTGCTTCTTGCCCTATCAGTGGCTCCCCACTCAGGTGGTTATCCTCTCTGCTGAGAGAATTTTCCTGTCCTTATCCAACAATAAGTCCTTTGCTTTTCTGCCTAACTCTGGTCTCAACAATGAATTCTTTCCTCATGAAGACAAGAACCAAGGGCTCCTCTGGCTCCCTGGACCACAGGGGCTGATTCACAATGACAAAATGATGACCCACAAAAGTAAGTGCAGAGTGGACCCCTTTATAGATCAGGACATTGGAGCTGCAGAGCCAGGACCCAAACCCAAGCCAGTCTGGGGGGACGCTTTCGGCCTCTCCACACTCCGACCTCCACACCCTCAAACACGCAAGGCTTCTCCCTCAGCTACCACAAACAACACTTGCAGTCCGGTTATCTTGAGCTGCTTCAGAAAGGTCTTAAAATTAGAGGCTGTTGCTGATATTTGTTATCACCAAGAGAAGTTTGTTACCACTGCCTTAATATTTTGCCCCGTTCTGTGCACAGACCTCCTGGATATGAGGGGTGCTGGAAGTATTTCTCCAGAAAAGTCACAGAGCAGGCCTCAGTCACTACTGGGAGAGGAGGGTGTCCTAGTATCCAGGCACATGTCCACGCAGCCCAGGCAGCTGTTCACACAAACAGGCCTACCATCACCAGCTGGCACAGCCAGCTGAGAGGAGACATCAGAGGCGGTCACCTCAACTTACACCCAAAGCCTGGAGGGGAAAAGTATTTGAGGAAGAGACCTGAAGGAGGGGCTGCCAGTGAGTCTCAACCAGAGTTGTGATTCTGGGGTGCACCCAGAGCAAGTGAAAAAGACCCCCAAGATGATGCTGACACCCCCTTTGCCCCAGGTGGTAACTGGTGCTTCAGGTCTATTCCTTGGAGCTGCTGACCCCAGGGTTGTGGTCCCTGGTGGAACTACGTTCCTGGCCTCTGTTGTGTCACTGGCCTTTGGTCTGTTTTGAGGGGTTTGAGAATTGTTGCACGAAATGCAATCTTGTATTTATAGCTGGGACAGCATGGGGTTCCATGGTCATTATCACTACTCTCTCTCCTTCCAGATACAGGTAGGTCACCCCTCCCTGCCCACATATGTGACTTGTTTTTGTCAATACAAGGTGAGAAGAAGGCATGCTGAGGGGAAGCACTGAGAGCTAATGTGCTCTGCCACATTTATTTTCTCTCTAGCACAATGACCAACAACATTTGTGTGGCTGCTTCCCCAGCCTGGATCCTTGAGACAATGAGGAGAAACTCCTGCCGGCTGATAGTAAACACATACCATAAGTAAGACATAAACTTCTGCTGCTTTTGGCTGTTGAGATATGGGATTATTTGTTACTGATGCAAAAGTGGCCTATTCTGACTGATAAGTATTTAACTTTAAATATATTTTCTTCTTAAAAAGCAGTACATTCTCATTGAAAAAATGCAAACATCACAAAAATATGGAACATAGAAAAATGAAATATATTTCATCTCTTCCCTGAAGAGGACCAATGTTGTTTGGTATGCATTCTTCCATAATTTTCTATGTAGGAACATTTAGAAATAAAAACAGGCAGGAAGACTAGATAGGTATTGTTTTAAAAAATAAAAATGGAATCACAGATAATACATCCTTTTGAGACCTGCTGTTTGTAGTCGGCAGAATGTGGGCAACTTTTCAAGTCATTGTTTGATGTATCTTTCCCTGGAGATCACTGCTTTAAGGATTAAGAGAGTTGTAGGTACAAAATCATGCCACTACCCGAGCTCCACATTCCCCAGGAAATGCTGCTCTCTGAAGTCCAATCTTTCTTTTGTGGCAGGCTCTGAGGAAACGCTCAGTTGCAAGGAAGCGGGGGACAGCCTCTCCCCCAGTTCAGAAGCTCTTCTGAAAAGCAAAAGGCACCAAGAGAATAGTGACTGGGCAGACAGGACCTGTCCCATTAGGGTTCAGCTCCTTAATCGCATAAGGGTAATCAAAGGGGCTGCACTGAAAGTGGGAAGGAAAGGAAGGCTTTCCACTCCTAAGCTTCAAAGGGGGCTCAGATCTGCTCTGGAGAAGGCATGTCAGCTCACTCTAGTGATTCAGGCTCCCGCTGCTTGAGAGGGTGTTTAATTCTAGGCTTAAGTGAGAGGAAGGGAGTTTCCAGGAAAGAGCTCTTCTGCAGATATCAGAAGGTGGTGTGCTGCCTATGTGAGTTACAACAAGCAATGATGATAGCTAACATCTAGGGAGCACCATGACATTCTAAGTACTTGTTTTAGGGGGTTATATACATCCATTATTTAAGTTTTATTATAACCCATTACCCCCAATTGACAGAGAGATGAAACAATTTGTTCCAGGGTCACCCAAGCCCCAACCTCTTCCCTAGATACTTGACTTTCCTCACCCAACCCCAAAACACAGTTTGAACACCAGTCAGCCTCCCCAAGAGAAAGGGGCCATCCCAGCACCCTGTTTTTTTCCAGTTTTATATCCCTAATTCATGCATCACCTGTTCTCAGAGTAGATACTCAGTAAATCCCTGTTTCTTTATTGGTGAATGAAAAAAGGGAGGAAACCAAGACTACCTGGTTTTGGCCTAACTCACCATGTGTCCTCGGGCACATCCTCCCTCTGGATGGCTCACAGGAAGGTCCTCCCTCCCCATCTAGAGCAGGACAGTGAGGATGAGTGGAGAGTGCTGTGGAGGGCAGGACATATTGCAAAATACAGATATTTACTAAGCACAATCTAAGTACACGGTCAGTCTGTACTAGAATGTAAAAAAGAATCATCTTTGAGAAGCAAAAGCACTTGATAAATGTAACTATTTCCATTTGAGAGGTATAAGATTCATGAGCCTTAATACTTGGACTATGGAATGTTGTAAGGAAACAAAATTGAAAGCTGACTTCAAAGGCAGGCATTGAAGGGAAAATAAAAGGTGTGGCTGCACCTGTGACACCTGACTTTCTGGAAGGTGAGACACAGAGATGCCAACACAGCCTTCACTCACTCTGTCCATATATTACTCAGCACTTACCAAGGACAGGCACTGGGAAGTCTCCCCCAACAAGTTTGCATACTAATGGCAGGAGAAAGTAATAAATAAGAAAAATAATGAGGCTATTTCAGATTACTAGGAAGGTATTTGAAGCCAGAGAGAACTATGAGAAGGCACAAGTTGTGCAAAAAGCCCAGGGAATAGCTATCAGGAGACATAACAAATGCAAATGCCTTGAGGTTAAAAAAATAAAAGAATTCAGCACATCCACTGTGCCCGGAGTAGGGAGTCAAAATGGAAAAGTGGTAAAGATGGGGCTGGACCCTGGTTATGCAGGGCTCTGGGGACCTTGCAAAAGTTGAGGGTTTACTCTCAGAAGGGAAGCCAGGGGAAGCATCTTAAGGATGAGTGTGATTGACCTCGTAGTTTGTATGTTGATCTTATGACCTTGGAACATGCTAAATTATTAGTTGTGTGTTTGTTTTTTTAAAACTCCTTGGGGTTTTCTATGTAGACAATCGGTAAATAGGGACACTTTTATTTCTTTATTTCTAGGCTGTATACCTTTTATTTCTTGTTCTTGCCTTATTGTAGCGGTTAGAATTTCCAGGATGAGAACAAACATCCCTCCTTTATTCCCAGTCTTAGGTGGAAACATTTCATCATTAAGGCTGATGTTACTGTGGGATTTTTATAGATGATCTTTACCAACTTGAGTTCCTTTCCCTGGATTCCTAGTTTGCGGGGTTTTTTTCTTTTTAAGTCATAAATAGGTGTTAGAGTTTGTGCTTTTTCTTTCTCACCAGATGTAACTGTGACTCTTCTTCTTTAGCCTTTTGACAAAATGGATTACACTGACTGATGTTGAAATATTGAACCAGTCTTTCACATCTGGAAAAATTGATCCCACTTGGGTATGGCATGTAATTCTTTTCGTACATTGCTAAGTTTGATTGCCAATATTTTTCTGATAATTTTTGTGTCATAGTTCATAAAACAAACAACAAATAATGGTCTGTAATTTTCTTTCTTTCCTCTTTCAATTGTCTTATCTGGATTTGAAATTTAAGCACTGGCTTTGTAGCATGGCTTAGAAAGAATGTCCTTATATTTTCTGGAAGAAACTATGTAAAACTGATGTTAATTCTTGCTTAAAAGTCTGATAGAATTCTCTAGTGAAATCATTTGGACCTAGAAATATCTTTTTGGGAATCTTTGTATTTATTAATTCAATTTCTTTAATGGTTACAGAACTCTTCAGATTATCTATTTCATCATGGTTGTGTTTTGGTAGATTGCTGTTTCAAGGAACTGGTCCATTTATCCAAGTAGTCAAGAGGATGTGTTTAAAGTTGTTCATCACAAGTTCTACAGGTTTTGAATAGGAATCAAACCATGGAGATGTCTCTAAGTTCCCTCTCAGTGAAAAGAAAGTCAATTCCCTGAGATTGATTCTCCCAAATGTCAAAGTCCCAGTCTTGCTTAACTCCCTGGACTTTATGTTTCCCCAGCGAACATTTAAGGTTTTCTCTGCTGTTTTCACTTCAGAGGAAGAAGAAAAGCGTGACCAATAGCCCCACTTACCTGAACAGTCAGTGTGTCTAGCCTCCAGCTAAACGGAATCACAGCCATGTCTAACCTTGCTTCTCAGCACTGGGATCACAATACATTCCTTCTCATTGTTGGGGTCACAACAAGGCCCACAGTCTCAAGCCCTCCTCTTGCACAGAGGGCTGAGGTCCTCTGGTTCTAGGGGACTACATTAGAGGAGTTCCAGAAGTTTCTCTCTGCTCTCTTATGCCGGGATTCAGAGTTGAACAACCTGGCCTCCCAAGATGACCAGGGACCATGGAAAAAGACCCTACTCCATCCTGCTCCCAAGGCTGTCTCCAGCCCTTCATGACAGCCCTTTATTTATTATCGCTGCTGAATATGGTTTCCGGTGTCTATTAAATGGATCTCTTTTTCCCCAAGTGCCTCTTATTACTTCCGCATCATCTTTATCTTGGACAAATGCCAAGGCTGACTCACAGATCTAAGATTGACCTCAGTGGAGAAAGGAGGACTATTGATTCCACTGAGGAATAGACGAGGTTGGAGTGCAATAATTATGCAGCTGGGCAGGGCAGGGAGAGAATCTGCCAGTTCCAAAAATACCTGCCCACTGAGGATCAGTCAGCACCTTGGCTGCAATCATTGTCCCTGCCTGCAACTGTACCTGCACCTCTCCTACAGGGCAGAGTCAAAGTGGGGCAATAAATAGCTTTCAAATGGCGGGCCTCCCTGGTGGTGCAAGGGGTTGAGTCTCAGCACCATGAAGCTATAGCAGTCACTGCAGCACGAGTTCGATCCCTGGCCAGGGAGCTAACCCACATGGCGCAGCAGACCTCTCCTGCCTCGCCCGCTGCTCCCCTCAGCAGTGTATTTCAGTCTGCCTGTTCTGCTCCCTACTCTGTCTCTGGTGAATCCCCCCTCCCACACACACACCTCTGGCCTACACCCCAGCTCTTATATGCATAAATAAATAAATATAAATCTTGAAAAAAATTCTTTCAAATGGCCCATATTCCGCACTAAGGAAGCTTCATCCAGAGACACACAAGGTCGATGCCCACAGGGAACAGAACAGTGAGGTTCCCACACACTCCCTGGATGGACAGAAGGAAGAGGTGAGAAAACTTCCCAACTCAGTGTGGGACAGACTGAAATGAAGTGCTAAACCCCTGCCCCATGAAGAGGATAAGGCAGCTCTCATTGTATTGACATGGACCAACTTTTGTTATTATTATTATTATTATTATTAATATCTTTTACATTATTGTGTATTCTCCATAGGTTACCCACCACTGATTCACCCGTGCTCAACAAAATAAGCCAGAAGGAAAGAGAAAAATATCAAATGGTTTCACTTATAGCAGGAATATAGGAGAACCAAATAAGAGACAGGGACCAATTTCTAAAGTAGAGCACTAATTTAACAAAGCAAGTTGTAAAACAGCACCCTCAGCGGTTTAGAAAGGAGCTCTGGATCTGGACCCAGATCCAGAAAGAACGTCTCCCCCATGTTCTTTCTCACTGTGTGACCTCAGGCAAGTTACTTATGCTCTCTCTGCTTCAGTTTCCTCATCTACAACAAAGATGTGAATGTTCTGAGGAGAGCTCATCTCCTCCTGCCAGCATCACAAGCCCAGGCTGAGCTGGAGAAGACAGTGAGTTTCAGATTATGCCCCAATGGGGACAATCCAACTCCATTTCAGCTGCTGCACTCCTCAGCCCATACCACCACAGTGAAGGAGCAGCTTCTGAGAGTGGTTTGAACGAAATGTGCTGAATAATTCTGAGCTCCACCAGGGCAGGCAGGGCCAAATGCTGGGAGGAGCTGAGAGGAAAAGGTAGCTCCCTGAGTAAACCCTGAGGATTTACCAATTCTAAGTGAGGTGGGGTGGGAAGGCAGGAAAGTAAGCAAGGTGGGGACATCCAAGCAGGAAACCTCAATTCTCTTGGTGTGCATTAGTTTCCTGCTGCTGCTGTGAAAAATTACTATAAACTCAGTAGCTTAAAACAACACAATTGGGGCCTCACCCAGTGGCACAGCGGTTAAGCACTGCACTGTGGAGCTGTCGGCAGCAGCCACATCAGTTCGACACCTGGCCGGGGAGATTCCCATATGGCTTGGCAGACCTCTCCTGCCTTGCCCCGCTGCTCCCCTCAGCAATGTATTTCCGTCAATCTTCCTGTGCTGCTCCCCACTCTGTGTCCGGTGAACCCTTTTGCCGCCCCACGCCTCTGACCTGTACCCCAGCTTGTATGCATAAATAAAGAAATCTTTAAAAAAAAACCACAGGGTCTCCCTGGTGGTGCAACAGGTTAAGCACAGCACTATGAAGCTATCAGAGCCACTGCTGCATGAGTTCAAAACCCGGCCGGGGGGAGTCCCACATGGTGCAGCAGACCTTTCCTGCCTCACCCACTGCTCCCTTCAGTCGATCTGCCTGTTCTGCTCCCCACTCTGTCTCTGGTGAGTCCCCTCACGACCCCACACTTCTGACCTATACCCCAGCTTGTATGCATAAATAAATAAATCTTTAAAAAAAAACCCACAAATTTATCATCTTACACTTCTGGAGATCACAAGACAAAATGGATCTTAGAGATCTGGAGGTTCTAAGGGAATATCCACTCCTTGAACTTTCTAGCTTCAAAAGCCAGCTCACATTCCTTAGCTTGTGGCCACATCACTCCAACCTCCGGTTCTTTCCTCACATCTCCTTCTCTGACTCTCGCTCTCCTGCCTCTTACAAAGTCGCTGTGATGGCATCTGCCCCATCCACTTAGGACAGGATCTCTCTCCATCTCAAGGTCCTTAACTTAATCACACCTGCAAAGTCCCTTTGCCACATAAAGTAAGAAAGTCACAGGTTCCAAGAACTAAGACATGGACTTCTTGGCCATGGGGTATGAAGTTATTAATTCACCCACTCAACACATACTTTTGAATACCAGTTAGTGCCAGGTATTGTGTTATGCAGCATAGGGGAAGTGGCTGCTACCAGGGCTATGCATGGATTAACTCATTCAACCTTCACAAGAATCCTATGAAGTAGAGACTATTACCATTTTATTCTATTGTATCAAGGAGAAAACTGAGGCACAGAGCAATTAAATAAGTTGCCATGACTACCAAGCTAGTAAGTGGCAGAGCCTCATTTAGTTCCCAACCAGAAACAGATGTCACACCCAAATCAGGATGATTCAAAGAGGTTAAGTTGCAACAAACTATTTACAAAGATGTGGGAGGCTGTAGGGGAACCTCAAGGGATGGTGCAGTAACCCAGCAGGGAGCTATTACCACCCAAAGGAAACCTGGAAGGTGAGGGTTGTGTAGAGGCTGCCTGGAGAGGAATAGTTCCCCTGTGAGGGCCTCTCTTCCCCCACCTCAGGCTGCAGCTCCCACTGACCACACCCAACCACAGCCAGAAGGTGTGAGAGTTAGAACCAGCATGGATCCAGAACTTGGCTTGAGCTTGCTACCAGTGCTTTGACAAGCAAGTGGCCCAGTCTCTCATGTCTCAGGTCCTGGTTCAGCCTGACTACAGGTGGGCAGCTCATCACCTCCTGCTGGGTCCCAGGCTCAGGGTGACTTCCGTGCTTGATGACGTCTCATTGTAACCAACAGCCTTAAAACACTCTTGCCCAATGACCTCGGCATCTCTAGGATTCTATGCCAAGGATGCTGAAGTCAATGGCGCTTGAGTGCCTGACTGACACACTGCCCACGAGCATGCACACAGCTTGATTTCTGCCCCACTGAGGTCAACCAGGTAACCCCAGGGTCAGATGCCCTGAAGACTGATGGCCAAACTGATGCAGAAGGACACAACCATGTCACTGCCTTGATATCAGGTCAGATGTCTAGATGGTCAGCTCCTAGACCCCTCTATTCCAGGGTGACTATGCTGTGGGAACCGGCAAAGGCATGCCCATCAAGGAGCAGCTCTGCCTGGTCTAAAGACTCAGACTAAAGCCAAGATGAAGCAGCCCGGTGGCCCACTGCAAAGCTTCGATGTCTGGCCTGCTTTCCCAGCAGGATTCCAGGGTCCTCCTTCTCTCCCTTCATCAATCCACTAAATACCATCAGCTAAAGAAAAGTAAAACCAGCAGGTTGAAGCGAAGTAAGAAGAGGGGGAACAAAAATGCACTGTAACCCCACCGTCTCCTACTGTTTTGGGGTCACTTGCCTCAGAGGGCTGGCTGTTCACCTGGGTCTAGATCATTGTCCCCATCACTCACATACTTTCCCAGAATACCAGGAGAGAAGTCCTCTGGGGCCTTGATACACATTGCCCACCCACTTCCTGGCCCCAAATTCTTCCCAAGACTTCAGGGCCATGGACAGTGGCAGCTTTGAAGACTGACCTGAAGAAGAGGAATCAGCCACTTCCTTCACCCTTGCCGGCCTGTGTTGCCTGCTGAACGCAGTTCCTTTAAACCAGCTCCCCCTTCCCCTCAGCACGCATTCACCCCCAGGCACCAGGCAGGTGGGTGCCTTCCCAAGGTAAAAGAAAAGCCCTGTACTTCCTCCCACTGTCCTGATGGCTGATGTAATGAGGAAAATTACACCACTTTCTCTGGCAGCAAACAAAGGAGCTGCAGCTGCCGGAAGCCCGGAAGCCCGAGGTGAGGACAACTGACTATCAGGTAGCAGCCAAGGGCTCTTTGCAGACATGCCCCAGGGGGCTTCTGTCCTGATGTCTCCGGAAATGCTGGGCTCTGAGAACCACCCTGCCTCCCCCGGGGTAGTTGCGGGCTCCTCCGGGGCTCATCCTTCCCTCTCATCAGGCGCTGTGAGGATTAAATGCGATGACTCATGGGGAAGGCTGGGAGGGCAAGCAGCGGAGTGAATTTGCTAGCTGTAGTTATCTCTCACTTCTTCACACCTACCACCTGATGCAGGTGAGAGACTCCTGAGGACCCATCCATTTGAGTTGAAAGACCTGAGAGACTGATGTACACTCAGACAATATAAAGGTATAACTCTGACCCACAACCTGCCCAGGAAACCAACCATCATCTAAAGCAACCAGTCCCGGAAGCTGGGCTGTGTAGGCCACACCATTTGTAGTCACAGTCCAGGAAGTCAAATAAAACCCCTGCAACAATCAGCCCCAAAGAGATGGCCTGATCATTAACTGCCAGTGCCCCACTTCCAAATCGAGGGCCACCAGAGAAAGCCGAACATAGCCTAACGAATCACATCAGCTGCCCCTGTCAGCTTAGGCCCTGCAGCTTCTGTGCCTACGGCCATCCTGAAGCCTTCCTTTTTATACTATACAGCTTTCCCCACTCCTCTGGCCTCCTTTGATTCTGCCAATACAAGTGACAGTGGCTGCTTCACAGCCAGAACAAACTGTAGATAAACAGCCTCCACCTGCTGGCATGAGTGGCCCTCACTTTTTTCTGCAGAGGAGACGCACATACTCCTGGCCTGACAGGTCTCGGATACACTCAATAAAAAGAGCTGAGTGACTTGTATCAGGAGGAACTAGGGAGACAGGGATACAGGAGAGGAGGGGACAGAAGAGTCACAGTTGGACCCTGGACCCCACTCTCCATAAGGCCCGCTCGCCTTCTGGACAATTTCACTTGTGCCATTGGTTTGCTCAGGCCTTGCCTTTTCCTTCCATAAAATGGCTAAAGGACATCAGAGGGTGGAATCCTTGGAAGATGACCTAACTCCGAAGGGACCAAGAACAGAAGACAGTCCCAGGGTACCCATATGTGACAACTTGGCAGGCAAGGTGTCAGCAGATGGCTCTCTCCCCCAGCACTGAGATGGCCCACCTCTTCTGTCAGTCACACAGCAGGGGACACTGGAAGGCTAAGCAGAGTCCAGCACAGACTGCTCAAGCCTCTTTTTCACACACAAAAGGAGAAGGTTTTTCTATTTGAAAGAGAAACCACAACAAACGCTCAGCCCAGGGCTGTCAGTCTCTATGGCAGTCATCTCAGCTCCAACCCCTCCAACCCGTAGTCACCCGCCCTCAGTCTGCTGCCACCTCTGTGAAATTCAATTACTGGACATACCATGGCCTTCTCTTTCTGATATGAGGCAGCAAGGGGAGCAGGAGCTACAAGCAGCACAAGAGGGAGTTCAAATGCATCTTTTAACAGACTTTTGAATGGAAGGGTATTGACAGACATACCTTTCCAAGGCTGAGGCACAAAATCAAGGGCTTCCAAGCTGCCTTTCTCTGACATTGGTGGCCAGGCCCCTGGAAAGGGCCTAAAGATTCATCTCACAAGGCATTACCAAGTCGCCATGTCCTTGAAAGTCTTTACTTCCAAACCACAGCCTCCTTGCCCATGCCTCTCTCAGGAAAAGTTAATTCTTCTTTCTGGCAGTCCAGCATTTTGTCCATGCCAGTATCACCACACTCAGTACTGATGATGAATCTTTCAAAACCATGGGCTCCTTCAATGAGAGACCTGGTCTAGTGGCCTCTGTTTCTCAGCCTCCAGACACCAGTCTGGAACAGGCAGTGCTCATGTGAAGGTGGAAAGAAGGAAAGCACAAATGAACTCTCTTACCCAAAGGGAAGCCTCCCATGCCTGATTATGTACTACCCCAGCCCAGTCTAACTCTGCAATCCATTATCTTTCTATCCTCCTCTGGAAAACATCTAATTTCAATGGACTAGATACAGCTCTGGGCGACCCTTGAGTGAACCCCAAGTGGCCAGGAAAGGCAGCCCTGGCTTCTGAAGTGGACCATCTGGATGTATGGCTCTGAGACCCTAGACAAGTCCCTGTCTCCATCACCTTCTTTCTCCATCCATGAAATGAGATGGCAGAGACAGCACTAATATTTTATGGGAGGTCCTCGCAACTAGCAGCACTTGGACTAAATTATGTTTGCAATTGTCGGTAAAATTTCTTTCGTGTTGGTAAAATTCACATAAAAATCTTTATTTCTAGCTTCTATTGAATAAAACAATCAGAACAATCCCATAACACACCTGACTGAAACTGAGCAGGTCATGTACTAGTTTGTCACAGTCCTCACCATTCCCTCTTGTCATATGCCCAATTACCTGATACTTATATACTAGTCTTAGGCATTTGCACTTAAAACCCCTGAACTATGGTCTCAACTTTGGCTGCCAAGAATTAGAATGACCAGTATAAGTTTAACAGACACCTAGGCCCATTCCCACACCCAGATATTGTGATTCAACTGGTCTTGGGTAGAAACAAGGCGAGAGTGTTTGTAGGAAATTTCCTTCAACAGTCTCAGTTCAGCCAGGATCAACAAATGACAGTCCAAGGGGCCTGTTGGCTTTGAGGACCAATCTGACCTTGCAAAGAAGCAGCCACCAAAAAAAGGAAGGACGGGAAAAGTAGAACAGGTTGAAGGGCCTCCCTGGTGGCGCAGAGGTTGAGCGCTGCGCTGTGGAGCTGTCGGCAGCGGTGACATGAGTTCGACGCCCAGCCGGGGGGAATCCCACATGGCGAAGCAGACCTCTCCTGCCTGGCCCGCTGCTCCCCTCAGCAGTGTATTTCCGTTAATCTGCCTGTGCTGCTCCCCACTCTGTCTCTGGTGAACCCTTTCGCCGCCCCACACCTCTGGCCTGTACCCCAGCTTGTATGCATAAATAAATAAATATTTATTTAAAAAAAAAAAAGAACAGGTTGAAAGTGCCCACAGGTACCTCTGGGAACAAGTCCTGCCCTTGCCCCTCCTCCACCCAGCACAAACCACCCTTCAGTCATAAATACTTTTGCATTTTAGGTACAAATGCAATGAGCTCTATGACCTTCACTCAGAATTACTACGAAGACCAATCTTTCCTCCTTGGCCTTCTGTCTGTACCCAGTTGGTGCCTCTCCAGGTCCTGCCTGGAGCTCCCTCTGAGCCACCACATAAGCTGCTCTTGCCCATCCTGGTTTACCAATTCAAGCCTCCCTCTCCCCTCTGAGCTCTGTGCAAGTCCCTTCTAGAAAACCTAAAATCAGCTCTGAGACATGATTGCCCAGGTCCCTCTGGTTCTATCAGCAATTTCTGATTCAGTCTCTTTAAAAGGCTCTTAGACACTTTCATACCTTTAGCAAGTAGAGAATTTCAGAAAATAAGAATCATCTCTCTGGTAGCTCCTGTGCCCTTCTCAATTCTCCAGCATTTCACATACACACACACAGTACCCAGACTCTACCCCATGGGTTGCTAAGGGACAGTGGCCTCTCACAGAAGGTCAGAGGGACTCCTCTCTGGAGAGGAGAGTGGGCACAGCAGAACCACTGTATCCTGCTCATCCCTTCCCAGGAGCTATTTCAAGAGACTCTACACTACCCGTCTGCTGGCCTCCCACCCATCTCCCTGCCACACACCCTCATCCTCTTGCCTTGTGTGTGTCCTGCAGAGAAAACACCAACATCCCTGGCATCAGTCACTCCTGACCTGAGGAAGTAATGCAGGAGAACAATGCTAGACTGGGGAATCAGAAGTGGGACTAGTTTGAGTCTACCAAGGGAAAACTACTCCTTAGCCTCAGGACCTCAAACACCCTGCTAGTGTGTTCAGAACAAGTGACCACTCCAGGCCCCCACTCTTGACCATGAGCCAATCAGATTCCTAGACAGCCAGAGGCAGGAGTGGTGCTTAGAGATTTCCAGGAGGCAGGGAAGACACAGGTCCACCCTTGTAGCATCCTCTGGGAACAATTTCACAGGTCTAGCTAACGAGGGACGAATAACCCAGGTGACATGCCCCGTCAGGGTCACAGCCTGAGCCGACCAGCGCCTACCTTGGAGCTGACAGAATGTGGTCATGAACTTGCTGGTGAGGGACTTGAGCTCATTGTTGGCCAGTGTGATGAGGTGGATCTGGTTGGTGACATTGCGCAGGACCTTGTAGATGCCGATGGGGAAGGAAACCAGCTTGCACTCAGCCAGATCTGCAGCAAAGACAGACCCAAGTTAGTGACACAGCGGCCCCGAACTTGTCTCAAACCACAGGGGCCTGGGCCTTGACCCCCCTTCCCCACAACGCAGGCTCCAGACACCGCCCTCCCTCTTCCAAGAGCCTCCCTCATCACCATTAAGCATACCTGTCCCCACCTCACACACTGAGCCCTAGTGTTGCTTCTAGCGCCTTCTCTGTTATCTCAGCCTACCGGCCGGATGCCAAAGGCAGGGCTCTGCCAGCGCAGTGGCGACCAGCACTCACAGCCGTATGCTCGAGGCCCTGCAGAGTCCACGTGTCCCCCTGGAATCATCAAAGACTCCACAGAGAAGCTGCGGGGTTACAAGGACTTTATAACAGTCTACGTCTCTGGGAACAGGCAAGTCACAGACTCTGTGGTCAACCTTCTTCCCCGTCCCATCACTCTGAAGGCAAGCACGTGGAGGGGCAGCCGTGAAGCCACCAAGGAGACCAGGCCCACAGTGCCTCAGGTGGCTAAACACAGTTACCATGTGGCCCCACAACGCCCCACAACTCCTTGCCCAGGAGCACACCCAGGAGAAATGACCGCCTGTCCCACAGCAAGGGGACACGTGAATGCTGTGGCATTTTTCCACAATAGCCAAAACAGTGGAAATGACACAAATGCCCACCCATAGAGAAGAGATAAGCAAAATATGGTATCTCCTTTAAAAGAAATAGCACTGGGCCAAAAATAAAAAAAACAAAGTGCTGATATGAGTTACAACTTGAATGGACTTGAAAACCTTATGCTGAGTAACGAGGCCAGTCACAGTGACGGCATGTCACAGGAGACCGAGTACACTGGTCAACACTGAGATTGTTATTGATTTAAAAAAGGCCCTAATCTGTAGTATCTTGATGTGCTGAACATGAATATAACCCTGAAAATTTTTTATTAGCTCTCATTTTGAAGATATATAATTCATTTTATATGTTTTAGAATGATGTCATATTGCATTGCATTGCATTGCATAATACCATCATGCACACATCATCCAGAGTTGACTACATCGTTTTCTGATGCAATGCAATACTATTGCCAGGCAGCTGCTGAAGAAAGCTGATGTCAGCAGTTCACTATAGAGAGGCCTGTCGGAGAGGTTGAGCATTGAAATATTTCAGACTCTGTGCGAGGCAGCTGAAGCTACTGTTCCATAGAACTGTTATTATTTTATCCATTTAGGCACAATACAGAACAGTCATGCCTCGAAAGTGCATTAATAGTATGGACAGTTTCTGCTCTATTTGTGGGGAAGTGACATTTGCCAACCAGAAGAAAAGTATCACTTCTCAAGTGAAGAAGGCTTATCATCTTTACTTCGGATGCAAGGTTGGTGACCAAGACAAGCCTTTGGCCATGCATACATGCTGTGCTACATGTACAACACAGCTTTCACAGTGGTTCAATGGCAAAAGACCATCAATGCATTTGCAGTCCCCATGGTGGAGAGAGCCAAGCAACAGAAGTCGAGAAGAGTCTACCAAAACATTCCGTCTGCATTGAGACCAGTTCCACATGGTGAGAGACTTCCTATTCCAGAACCTCCAGCAGAATATTCTCTTGATTCATCTGATGAGGACAAGGGTGAGCTGACTTGTTCTCCTGTTCCATCAGCATGCAGTGATCCAGATTTTCACTGTGGTGCATCATCAGCCCCACACAGACTAACACAGGAAGAACTCAATGACCCGGTTCATGATTTGGACTTATCTAAGAACAAGGCAGAATTACTAGGATCAAGACTTCAACAATGGAATCTTCTAGAAGAAGATGTCACAATTACTTTCTATCGAAAGCGCTACCAGCAGTTGGAGCCTTTCTTCCGAAAGGAAAGTACTCCGGTATTCTGTTCCGATATTGAGGACCTCATGAATGCCTTAGAAATCACTCATGACCCACAAGAATGGAGACTATTTCTAGACTCTTCGAAACTGTGTCTTAAGGCTGTGCTTTTGCACAATGGAAACCGTCTGCCATCTATTCTATTCCTGAACAGCTGTACAAGGGACAAGTAAAGAAATCTAAGAAGCAGTCTATGACTTGATTTTTTACAGGTATTAACCATAGGCCTATTACTATTGGCATGCATTTCGTGATGTAAACATCCATTTATTGCAAAAAAAAAAACTAGAGCCAAAATTAGAATTTGACTGTCATATTCATGTTGAGCACATACAAATTGATAGAAAATGACTGATTTTATTTCAGTAACATGACTTTTGTAAAAATTTGTTGACCAGTGTTATTTGCAATGTCCAGAGTGATGTAAACTTAGAGAGAGAGAAAGGAGGGTCCTGCTCCCCTGGGCTGGGTCATGGGGGGCTGAGAGGTGGCTCCAGGGTGGAGCTTTCTTTGTGTTGTAATACAATTGTTCTAAAATTTGCTGGTGGTGATACTTAATTGCACGACTCTGAATACACTGAAATCATTGAACTGTCCACTGTAAGTGAATGAAATGTATGGCATGTGAATTATATCTCAATAAAGGTTTGTTATACATGGCAGCAGGGAGACACTGAAAACCCAGGGTCTTGGAAATTAGACTGAGCAACTCATATAGACCTCAAGTGCCCTGAGCCTCAGTTTCTTTCTGCGAAATGGGGGCATCATCAACTTAGGAGGGTTTTTGCAAAATTTTTTTTTAAAAGATTTATTTATTTATACATACAAGCTGGGGTACAGGCCAGAGGCATGGGGTGGCAAGAGGGTTCACCAGAGACAGAGTGGGGAGCAGAACAGGCAGATCAGAAATCCACTGCTGAGGGGAGCAGCGGGCGAGGCAGGAGAGGTCTGCCACACCATGTGGGATTCTCCCCGGCTGGACATCGAACTCGCATCGAGCGCTGCCGACAGCTCCACAGCGCAGCGCTCAACCACTGTGCCACCAGGGAGGCCCCGGGTTTTCGCAAAATTAAATGTAACTAAAAGCACTAAATGCACTAACAAAGCCCCTGGCAGGTTGGTAATGGGAAGGTTACACACGTTCCCTTCCGAGTGCCCCCATTACTGCTCACCCCCAAACCTGGAACCTAAGGAGCATTGACCAACTCAGACAGCGCTGACCCATCTCTCAGCAAACTCTTGCTTTTTCCTAATGAGGCTGAGCAGCCCCAAGGCTCTAAACCACTGAGATTATTCCAAAATAAAAATGCAAAATTCAGTAAGATTCTTTCTTACATGCCAGCAAGAACATAGTTTTTAAAGCGCTTCTTCTGGATAGCAACAATAATACAAAGTCTAAAGGAATAATCATGACTGAAGACCTTCTTCATTTGCCCTCTAGACAAATTTGTGTCAGGTCAGATGACACCTCCTCTAGGAAGCCTTATCTGACTGCCCTAAGCAATTAGTGGCTCTAGCCTCTAAGTCTCACATATGTGAATAAGTCCTCTTTATTTCATACTGTATTAATTCCCTTTTGTGTCTGCTCTCTTATGGGACTGGGAGGGACCCCCAAACACTCGCACAAGCTCCATTGCTATCAAGCTCGCAGCAGGGCAGGGTACTGTTGACCTCACTCAGCTGATTTGAGGAAAGAGAGGAAACAGATGGGATGAGGGGAAAACCACATGATTAAGGGTCCACAGAAGATGTAAGGCATCCTACTAAGAGTCCTAACTGCCTGTCTGGTCCAAGGCTGCGCTATCCAATGTCGGGCAACAGCTCTTCTATCAGTCGGAGGGCCTGGCAGAAGCGAGTGCCAAGTCCTGCCAGGGATTGAAGCCGGGCTTTCAGTAGAGACAGATCAGGGGCTGAAACTAGACCAGCTCAAAGACTGGGGCAAGTTTGGGATTCTAGAAAGAGCTAGCGCTTCTACAAAAGGCTCCCTAGAGCTTTATGCCAGATGCACAAAGGGCAAGAAAGGATTCTTTGTTGTGGTTGTTATAAATCATAACAGCATTTTTCGGTAAAGGCAAAGATCTCAGACAGTCTAGGAGCAATGTCAAGGGAACCATCAGAAGGCTTCCCTTTAAAACAAAGAGCAAAATAAGGATGCTCTCCATCACCAGTATCCCTGCAGACGGACTTGGAAGTCCTGTTCCATGAAATTGCAGAAACATGGAAACACTGAGAAATGACTATTACATGCATAGGAAATGGTTGCATAGCCTCAAAACCCCAAAGTAGACATCTGAACAAATGACACAAATTAAAAAGATCTCAGCAAAGTAGCTATAAAACAACTATGCAAAATTCAAAAATATGCCTACATGCCACCAACAAAATATTGTTTTTATGGGTTCTATTTATGGGTTCCAAATAGCAACAATAGAAAACATAAAGAATCATAATGGAAAAGGCACTTAACCAGTATTAAGAAAAGTAGAACAGTTCATTAAAATGTTTTTAAAAACAAATTTGGATGTGAAGCTATTTAAGTTGTTCATGGAAAACAAATCAAAATACTGAAATGATACTGATTTTTTAAGAAATTTAGCCTTTTTCTCTTATTGATCTGTCTAATGCTTGTTTATTCGCCAGCCTAGAAAAGCCCAGAAGGGTACTGGATGATTTCCTTTGCACCCCCGTAACTGAATTGAGGATTCCACCTCTAGGAGAAAACAAAACTGCAACTGGAAACCTTGTTTGAGCTGCAGTATGAACTGCAGAGAAAGTAAATTGCATTTTTTTTTAACAGAACTGGAACATTTGCTTGTTCGCTCTCTCCCTGACACCCCAAAAGGTGAGCTTTTAAAATGCCTCTTTATGGGTTGCAACCCATGCCTCAGGAACTGGACACAACCGTTTAATGGGACTGAACTAGTCTCAAGACTAAGAAACTGTGTCTCCATCCTGGACTAGTCACCCCAAATTTCACATCTTTTACAGGATGTGCAGGTTCAGGTTCTGCCACTACCTGACGAGTCACCACCGCTAGATGCCTGGCTTGGCTCATGGGGCTGCGGGAATCAAACATAATGACAAAAAATATTAAGCATATATATTTTCATTAATTTACACATTAGTTAATGTAATTCCTACCCAACTCCCAAAAAAGTTTTCTTTTTGAACTTGATGAAAATGTTTTCAATTTCACCAAGGCAAGAAGCAAGCCAAAGCTCTCTAAAGGAGAAGATAAGCAATTACCTACATTGCAAAGCTACAGTAAGTAAAACAAAGGGTAATTGGAAAAATTAATCATAGAAAAAAAACATAGATACCAGGAAAGATAGTCCATGATAACACGTCATAATTTAGTAAATGATAAGGAAAAATCACCAGTAGAGGAAGAGAAGGATTCATAAGCAGTCTCAGAATAACCAATTCACAATCTTGTTGGAAAAACAAAGAGAGAGACTCTCAATTAATCTAGGAATCAAAGTAAACTAGATAGAATTACACTTCAAATATTTTTTAAATCAAACCAAAAATGTCATAAACAGAACTTAACATTGATACAATCTCTTTCTAAACCTATGAGCCATCAACAACAGATCAGATCAACAAATCTAGGTGTAAAATAATATAAAACACCTGGATGCTTAAAAGACAAAGAAACAGGCAAACAATAGGTTGTGGAAAAGTATCTACAAATAGGATACACAAAGAGTGCTCTTTATAACTTAAAATATTCAATATAATTTAAAACAAAAAGTTAAGACCACCCAAGAGATTAGATGGGAAAAGAACAGAAGCTATTCACAAGGGAGAAAATATAATTAGTAAATATATAAATGAGTCCTCATATGTAATGTCAAAGTGTCTTCTAGAATATTTGAATATTTATGACATTTTACAAATATCCTATACAACAAATAACAGGATCATTACATTTTTTTTCTTTGTTTCTTTGTTTTTCTTTTTTTTTCTTTCTTTCTTTTTTTTTTTTTTTTTTTTTTTTTTTTTTTTTTTTTTTTTTTTTTTTTTTTTTTTTTTTTGCTAATATGATCAGGAGGAATGGTATCCCTTGCTTTAATCTGCAATTTTCTCAATAATGAGGCTGATTATCTTTTATGGTTAACTGAGCCTTTTTATTTCCTCTGTGGAAAATTCTGTTTGTGTCTCTTGCTATTTTTCTATTTGGAGTTCTGGCAATTTCTCCCCAAATGTTAGTGTTGTTAATCTGTGTCTGCTCACTGTTTTCTTGTTAATAATAATAGTTCAGATTACAGCATTCAAGTTTTTTTTCAAGTACAACATAAAAAATTGTGTGCACACTATCCTTGGAATGTACCTCCCTCTTGCTTCCCTGTTACTAGACGATGCCTGAAGGACACAACCTTGAGATATTATTGTACAGTCGAGACCATCTGAGCAGCTTATGTGACTGAACCCAGGTAAAGCCCCCATACAAACTTTTAAGACTGAGCGGTGGGTACAGAAATTTACTTGCCACCCCAGACAGCCTCATAAGTAAGTTCCCTTGCTTACAAAGACTGCCACCCAACAGGCTGGAGCCATCTGCCTCTTTCTTTGGCCTCTCTTTGCCTTCTATGTACAGGAATCAGTTTGCCAACCAACACTAAGGGAGGGGGGATCCCACTCAAAGAAGAGAAGACAAGGCTGGCGGTAGGCCACCATAGGAGGAGCCATAGGAGGTCATCAAGAAGAGAGTTGAGTTCTCTATAGATCCTCAGAACTGACGGCATAGGGACTAACTCATCCTAAAGCAAAGGACTCCATAGGTGGAAGTGAGAACACATCACACCATGGGGTGTGGGCAAGCAGGGTCACCACAAAGAGGATTCCTGAACCAGGTGAATCCATGATCCCAAAGATCTTCTTCAACTCAATGAATCAAACACAGCGAACATCATGGAGTTTTTACTATGTGACAGGCCCAGTACAAGGCACTTTTAATATTTTAACTCATTAAATTCCCATAGCAAGCAAGAGTTACCATCCCAGGAGAAAATGAGGCTGATACTGATAGATGAGTTGGTCAAGGCCCTTTTGGTAAGATGATGGAATTCAAAGAATCCAAATATAAAGATTCCAGGAGGGTAACCATCTTGTCCCAGTCTGCTCAGAACACTCCCAATGTTAGCACTGGGGGACCCCTCCTCAGTCCTGGGCAACTTAAGAAAGTTGGTTGGTTACCTTAGACTCAGGCTAGATGCTGACGGGTGAGCAATGACTATTCAGAGAGGAAGGCCAACCAGTGTGGGCCACGGCATGCACAAGGCCCAAAGGATGGTCATTCCTCTGGGACTCCACCTCTGAGTCCTGCTTTCTACAGTTTCCCGAAGACTTGCCCTTGCTCGAGTCTCCCAAGAGAAAGACTCTGGCACTGGAATCATTTCATGCTATTTGGTGGTACACACATGCCCCTAGCCCTCAACAGGGGATCAGGGGTACTAATAACAGGGAGCGACTGCAAGCATCCTCATGGACTCAATCACGTCCTCTCCAGCACCCCCAGCCACTAAGACCCAAGCCAAAGTAGAGAAGAGAAATGCGTAGGGGGAAGCCCTGTAATGAACACGGGCATAACTATCCTCATAATTAAACTTAAAATTGCAAGGAAGCCAAATTGCATGTCCCCAAACCTCTCATTAGGACAATACTTTGCTAATAAAGACATTTTTATTAAAAATGCATAGTTCCTTCATTGAAGGTTATCTCATTAATCTCTAAAGGATGCCTGATGAAACAGAACCTGTGGGCAGAACCAGGGGAACATCACCAAATCCAAGAAGCAAACTGTGTTTTGCGCCAAGTCAGAAGGGTTGGGTCAAGCTTAGATTGTTTCTTGGAGACAGAGAACTCTGATCCCTGCTCAGTCCCTGCTGAGAAGTGGGCCAAGTGACAGGACCCACAGAGAAAGTGGACAGGATCACAGAGCCCTGCCACCCCGTCACAGGGCCGAAGGAGAAAGTGTCAAGGACTCAGGCTGGTGAGGGGCTGGGCTCTGGGGCCTGGCCAGGAGTAAGGCTCCCAAATCTCCAGGACAAAAGCTGTAGCCAGTGTGACTGGGACTGCCCAGTGTTTTTTTCCCACAAAATGTCTTTTTCTCTGAATCTCAGGGTCAGAAGGAAACTAGAAGTCATTTAGTCCAAATCTTGCAAACTTCCCAGTAAAAATCATCTGGAGAAGGTGGTCTTAGACCCCACCCCCACCCCAAGATTCTGCTTCAGTGGGTCTGTGATGGTGCCAGGAAATTGGAGTTTTAACAAGTATTCCCAGGTAATTCTTATCAACAAGCAAACCTAGGAAATAAGTAACGCAGCCTTCAGTCTCAGACCGAAAACTCTCTCATATGTCCACTAGAGGGCAGAGAGTTCTTGAACACCGCCAGCGATGGGAAGCTCACCTCCCCTCCACAGAAAGGTTTTAACTGTTAGAGAGTTCTTTCATAAACCATGTGATAACTAATGCCCTGGCACTACTCATTCCCTGCCACTACCCACTGCTCCTTTTGTCCTTTGGGATCACATAAAATAGATCTGCTCCCTTTTGCAAATGACAATCTTTTACCTGTGTGAAGATGAAGGACATTATAAGTCTTTCTCCAGGCAGATACCTCCCAGAACCTTCAATCCCCGTGGTTTTAGATGTTTCCTTTGGAGACTTGATATCAGCCCAGCTCAAACCCTGCGCCAGTCAAAAGATATTACTCCTCTTGGTCTCCCGGATGGAGCAAGGGGTTAAGTCTCAGCCTATGAAGCTATAGGCAGCCACTGCAGCACGAGTTCAATACCCAGCCAGGGAGATTCCCACATGGCACAGCAGACCTCTCCTGTCTTGCTTGCTGCTCCCCTAAGCAGTGTATTTCAGTCAATCTGCCTGTTCTGCTTCCCACTCTGTCTCTGGTGAATTCACTCATCCCGCCACACCTCTGGCCTACACCCCAGCTTTTGTATGCATAAACAAATAAATCTTTTTTAAAAAAAGATATTACTCCTGTGCAAGCTTTCAGTCCTAACATCCAGCCTGGCCATCATCACTGGCAGCAGCTACGTGCTAGAAACCAACCTCAGGGGCCTGAGGCTGACAACTTCATCTCCTCACAACCACCTTGTAAGTTTTATACTTAACCCATTTAACAGAAGGTGAAACTGAGTCACAAAGCAGTTAAAGGATTTAATTCTTCAAGGTCACATGAATTATCCAAAGCTACCCAATTAATGAAATAAGTAACATTTATCCAGTGCTTCCTGTGGGCAAGTCACTGATGTCAGCATTATGATTTTAACTCTCAACCCTTACAGCAGCTCCAGGATATGGGGACTATTACCACCATTCCTGATTTTAGAAGAATCCAGCTCAGAGCCCCTGTCATCGGTGCTAAGCAGCAGCACCAGTCTGGAGAGCGGCCCCCACCACCACGGGTGTATGCTCCCTACGGCATGGGGCCACTCCAGGCTGGGCTGGCTGCTCTGAGACAAAGCGAGAGATTGCGAGTTTCCCACGAGCAATTGTTCTTCCAAGATTTACAATGAATTCCTGTGGACGCTGGTATTTTGCCGTTACCATGGAGCTATATTAAGGGGATTTGGAGCTGAAGGAGCTGGTGAAGAACTAGCTGGTATCAGGAGCATGGATATGGCACTACTGACTGTGGGCCCTGGGGCAGGAGCCTCGGCTCTCACACCCTCAGTGTGCCTCTCAGTCATCGCCAGGGCTGGAGTCCATCATGCCCAAGGCCGCTCCCACCTGCCACTGTGGACTCTGGCTGGTGGTTGGTAACACCCTGAAATCACCTGGGAACTTTAAAGACTCCAGAATCCACCCCCAGGGATTCTGACTGAGTGTGAGCTGGGACTCAGGAATTGGGATGGCGAAAGGGTGTGCCAAGGCTCCCCAGGTAATTCTAATATGTAGCCAGGGTGGAGAACTCTGCACTACACCATCACCTCTCCAAATACAGTGTGCAAATAGGTCACAGGGAATGCTGAGAAGGTAAAGATTCTGATGCTACAAGTCTGGGGTGTATCCTAAAATCCTGTATTTCTACCAGGAAGGCCCAAAGGCCATTCTCAGCAGGCTGGGGCTAGTCCAACACAGTGATTTTCAAGGTGGGGTCTCCACACCCACATCAACATTACCCCCGAACTTGCTAGAAATACACATTCTCAGGCACCACCCCAAATCCACAGAATCAGAAGCTCTGGGGTTGGGGCCCAGCCATCTATGCTTTAACAAGCCAGATGTCCACTTGAGTTTCAGAATCACTGGCACAGAGCTAGACCTCCTGCCAGCTGTGGCTACTTGACCCTGACGGATGATAATGGTGCCAGCAATGACAACAACTCCCATTTACTGAGAGCTGGCTGGTCTGGCCCTTGGTAGGGGCTTCAGGTTTATCACAGATGGAAAGTTACTTGCCTTGTGTCTACAGTTCAGTGAAGATCTACTGCCTCTTCCTTTTCTCTTGTCCTTTGTGTCTCTGATTCTGAAAGCAGCACAAGGGACTCTTCTGTAGAAGTAGCCCCGGGCTGAATTCAGGAGATCCAGGCTCTCACCCCAGCTCTCCACTATCAGTCATGGGGTTTCAGAGAAACAACTTCTCAATGGACCTTGTCTCCTTTTCTGTAAAATGAGGGTTTGCACTATGGACTGGGGAGGGGGGAAAGGTCTCAACCAGGCCCGACACTCTGTGACTCCATGATTGTACTAAGCAAAGGCTCTTTGGCCAATGCCCCTGCCAAAGAGAACTGCAAGGTGCTCTCAATCTGAATCTCCGGGGCCTTAGAAGGTGCCAGCACATGCTCGGTAATGGGGGATCTGAGGCTTGGTGAAGTCGGCTCCCCGTGTCTCATGGTGGTGAGGGCAGAACTGAAATCTGAACCCAGAATACTCCAACTCCAAAGCCCACAGTCTTTCCACGACCTGCATTTGTCTACTACACTATGCCACTCTTCCTGCCACAGCCAGAGGACAGCCTAAAGAGAAAAATAAGCTAAAAGCTTACCCTTCTAGGGCACTTCCTATGTGCTGCCTTTTCTAAGCACTGGGCCCACCTGATCTAATTTAGGTCAGTCCTATTATGTTCACCTCCATTTTATCACTGTGGAAACAGAGGCCTGGTGGGTAAATAGAAGAGATGCAGTTTAAATCAGCCAGTCTGGTTCCTCTACCTTGAGAGCTCAGTTTAAGTGGATAAGAATAAAAGGATAAGACAGGGGCGTTAGTGAGGCCATCAGAAGAAAGAACCTGGCTAGGCTAGGGCTCTCACCGAGGAGGCAGAGGCAAAGAAAATAGATTGTTTCGAAACATGAAAGTGAAATTCGCTGGGTCTACTGGAAAGAACCAGTACTCCATGCAGAAGACCAAACTCCCGGCACCTCCATCGAGAGCTTGAGGCTAGACAAACTGTACTTTGGTGACTTGGCTCCCACTTAATCTCCAAAGCTGGGAGAGTGGGATGCAGGCAGCATGCAAACACCCCATCACCAAGGAGTGGTGCCGACACCCCACAGAGCACAATCAGGCTGGTCTTCACAGTTATCTGTGCACAGCGTTCCTGGAGCTGACCTGCTCCAGAAGGGTAAGGAGCCAGGGCTCCTGATCCTGCTCCCTCTTGACAAACCCCTTCCCCAAAAACAAGGATTGTGTTGGTGTTTAGCTCCCGATTTCGAGAGTGTCCTTATCCTGCCTCGTGCCACCTAGAGAAAAAGGCCACAGGAGAAGGCGCACAGGAGTTTCACAGAAGCTGGAAAGTTCTACCACAAGAGCACATGTAAGGGGCTGAGTAAATGGCTTTCAGAAAAGGGTAGAGAGGCAATCCAGCAAAGGGGGAGGGACGCCTGGCATCTCCAGGGGACCTCAAAAAGATGACGTTAATCAAAAAAGCCAGTCACAAAAGGTCACTTCTCATCTGATTCATTTATGTGCAAAGCCGAGAATAAGCAAACCCACAGAGGCAGGGGTGTATGGTGGGTGTGGGGAGCTGGGAGACACGCAAGAAGCGCAGCACTCCTTTGTGGTACGGGGTTTCTTGGGGGTGACAAACAAATTCTAACACTGACAGTGGCAATGGCCACATGACATGAATCTATGAAAAAGTCACAGGATGTGACACTGTGAAATGGTAGATTTTACGGCATGTGAATTACGTACCTCAATTAAGAGGACAAGATGATCCAACTAACAGTCATTCTGAGCATGAACGAGGGGCTCAGGCAGAGCTTGGCAGCCAGTGTGAGCTCTGTAAACAGCAGATGCTGCTGTGAGGCTCCAGAGACTTTCTACTTGAGAATTCATTGCAAGGCTGGGCTTCAGCTCTGTTGTTCCCTGAAGGAAGACGAGGCTCCCTGGCAGTCACTTATTCTAACATCCTTACACACCAAGACAACCGTGGATATTATTATAGGGTCTGGGACTTGCTGAAACAACCCTGCTTCTTCCTGGCAAGCCAGTCAACCCCCTTAAACACACACACACACTCACACACACACACACACACACACACACACCTCTATTTGATTCAAATGCACAGTAAACTCACACAGAGTAGTACTAAATGACAGTCACCAATTTGAGATGCTAAATTATTTTAATGTAATCGATGACTCATCCCTAACCCGTAGTACAAAAACTCACAGTACAAAAGTAAGTAGAACCGGCAGCCACAGGGATGCTGATAGTGTGGTCCCAGTCCACCACAGGTCCACTGGTTTGGACCTTGGAGAGACCAGGACAGGCCTGAGGTCTTCCACAAGGGTAAGAGCAGCCAACCCTGACTGAGCACCATCTCATTTACTCCTGACAACAACCTCTGAGGAAGGGTGCTATTTTCAGCACCCTTTTGCAGATAAGGAAACTAAAGCCCAGAGAGGTTAAGAATTTGCTGAAAGTGACACAGTAAGGAAGGAGGGCTGGCA